>PVJD01005705.1:0-110987 GCA_004026545.1 Mormoops blainvillei | reverse complement strand
AAAGAAGGAAGGAGGGAGGGAAAGAAAGAGCAACTATGGAATCATTAGAACCACACCTAAGAAATTTCCAAAAATTTGGGATACAAAGAAGAGGTCAGGAACCAATAAATGATGAAAGGGGATAGAAAGAAGGAAACAGGCAAGAATGAACACAGTTTGTTGTGCATATGACCAGGGCTTGTTGTGTAGGGGATCTGTCTGCTTATTTTAGAGGTAAAATAAGAATCAGATGAACACTATGCAGTCCTGCTCTGACTCTGGAGATGTATCTATGTCTCCTTCCTGAAGCCCTGGCCTTCTCTGCAATCTGAAAGAAAGAAAAGCTCCACCTTTTGGGGCCAAAACCCCAGCACTGTGTTCAGTGCCACACCGGCCTGGCAAGGCTATTAGAGGGAGAAATTCACCCACGTGCACAGACTCAGCCAACCCCAGCCTTCGTTTGCATGTTAGTTCTGAAAAGGCCCATCCTCAGCTTCATGCCTGCACATGTGGGGATCATGGACAGGAAACAAGACCAAAAGGATGTGATGTGTCTGTGGCCATGTATGCACAGAGATGCAAGGAGGATGTATTTCAACCCACGCAGGGCCTGCAGGCCCTGGGCAGAAGCTGGTCTGTGCCATACTGTACTTAGCTTGTGCTCTCCAATTTCATCATTGCTGGCTCGAAATGGGCCTGCAATTTTCATTTCTTTATGGGCTTAAGTAATCTATTGCAAATGTCACCAGCAGGCTGTAATGCATTCTTGCTGAGGAAACTGTTCTTTCTGCTCAGTAACATTCTGGTTGAAGATTTGCCGGGCTGGGTAACTGTTTTACATTAGCTATAATGGTGTTTACATTGGATGCACCGATGTTTAAATCACTGGACAGATTTGTTATTAGTAGGGAGGCAGTGGCATTGTTTAGTCCGAGTATCTGGCTGGGTGGGGGACGAGGAGGGGGCTTCTATTAGTATTGATAATATTTTACAAGAGACCTTGCAGGGATGTTTATAATAATAGCAATGCTGTTTATCTGACCAGGATTATGTTGAAGCAACTTTAATTGTATTCATATTAAACATATTTGTGTTAGAACTGATGTAATATGTTTAGCATTAATATGAAGGTTGCTAAGTTGGGGGCTTTCGAGATAGAATTAAAGGGCCAGGAAGACAATGGGACATATGGAAAGCATTTGGGGGGTTTCTGTTCTTGTCTAACAAGAGGGATTAGTGCATTTGCCGAAATACAGTATAAGATGTACAGTGGGCTGTAACGCCAGCATCTGTTTCCCTTACGAGCGAGTCCTCTTGGCTTGTGTGTGCTCGATTGCTCTGAGGCCGTGCATTCTCACCAGCTCCACCAAAGCCCACATGTCAGGGATACTTCAGATGCTTTGCAGCTGGCTGTCGCACCCAGAGATGTTTCAAAATGGATTTTGTAATGGCTTATAAAAGTCCCGCATTGTGCACTGGCGATTATGGAGTGTGATATAGTGTGCACAAGAATGTTCCCAATTCCCTCCGCGCTATATCCATCAATCCGGCTCTATTAGGCTTGGCAGGATAATGGCCGGAGTGAGGCTCTGGACTTTATCTCCAGCTGAAAGAAGCATCCTAATTATCTACTCATCAGAGCTACCCCACTCCTGGCTCAGGGAGACCACTGCTAGCTCAGGCCCCAAAATTCCACATCTCCACAGTCACCGTCCGGGCCCACAAAGGTCAAGATGCAAGAGTGTGTCCAGCCCAGCTGGGGAATTGTGGTCCCAATAAATCCTGGAAATCCATCTGGCTCCCCAGCTGGAGGGACCGTCCAGTTAACCCATCAAAGCTCAGTTTTCTGGTCCGCCCCCTTCCAGGCCAGTTCAGTTCCCCAGGCCCAGGTGACTTTTTGAGGCTGCGTGGCGATGGCTCGGACCTGACCCAGGCAAGTTAAGAGTGCGGGCTTTCCATAACGTAGGGACAAACTGCATCTCCCTGCTAAGGTCTCTGGGAGGATTCAGTGGGGAAACATGTGACAGCACCTAGCAGAGGAACTGCACACATCAGGCATTTATCATCGGCCAAATTAGAAGACCTCACGGAGCATCAGGCCTTTACAGGAAATGAATGGTTTGCTTGACAGAGGTGTGCCTGTTTTCTAATAGAACACTCAAAGAATATTTATAACGACCTTTCTTTTTCACATAATACTTCTCACAAATATTATCCTGTAAGCTTGTATTGTTATTGCCATTATCACATTTCCATACCCATTTTATTTCTAAGGAAATTAAGACTCAGAGAGATGAGGCGATTTGTCCATTCGCTCATGCTTATTTCCCATGTGCTGGCCACTCCAGCACAGAGTGTCCGTCCCACTGCGGTAACAAGTGGCTGGGAGGGGAGTGAACACGCAGTTTCACCACCTTCATGAGTCTTTTGCTTTCCAAGATACCACGCTGTCTGCCTTCCAGAAAGTTTTTAGGATGCCAGCAAATGTGGGAGAGGGTTGGCGTCGGGAGCATGCATAAATAACTATAATGAAAGGTACAAAGAACTTAGGAGACATGAAAGACAGTGGGGTGAGATTTGAGAGAAGGGAGAGACAACAGTCGGTAGGATGCAAAGGCCTCACAAAGGAGGTGGGACTGAACTGGGCTTGGAAAATCAGGAGGACTCACACATGCGAAGGGGAGGAGGGCAGGTTAGGCAGACGGGACACGGTGAGCAGAGGCCTAGGGCAGGAAAGCGGGAGGGACACGTAGGGAATTGCAGGTAATATTTTCCTTTGGAGTGGCAAGTCCCACCAAGTGCTGATGTGTAGCTGACCAGGGCAAGCTGACAAGCTAGGCTTTTTCCTTAAAGAAATGGGGAGGCAGGGAATGCCTTCGAGCAGGAGCATGACATATATGATCAGAGCTATGCTTTCGGATGATTAAACTGAAAGCTTTGGATGAAGTGGATGGGAGGAGGAAGAGGGGCTGGCTGATCAATGTCACAGTAGTGGAGGCCAAGGCAATGGGGGCTTTCACAGGGGAGGAAACGGACAGAGAAGAGGCATGCCAGAGAGACCAGAAGTAGAAATGTGACCACATAAGACTGTTTCCTCACTCTGCTCCTTGGAGGGACACTGGCCACAGCTCAAATGAGAGAGACCAAGGAACAAGCCATATGGCAGCAAGATTCAGGCCACGTGGTGTTCCCCAAGTGCTGCTGGGTGGTGTCTCTGTATCTCACCTTGCAAATAGACTTTGGAGGTTGTATGAGTTTGCCCAGGCTCCCATAACAATGTACCAGAGTCTGGGTGGCTTAAACAACAGAAACTTATTTTCTTACAGTTCTGGAGGCCAGAAGTTCAAGATTACAGCGTCAGCAGGGTGGGTTTTTCTAAGGCTTCTCTCTCCTCGCGTTATGAATGGCCATCTTCTGTGTCTTCACCATGGCCTCCCCTTTCTTCCTGTCTGTGTCCCAAGTTCCTCTTCTGAATAGGACACCAGTCATATTGGATTAGGACTCACCCTAATGGTTTCATTTTAATTACCTCTTTAAAGACTCTGTCTTCTATTAAAAGTTACATTCAAGGTACATGTTTTGGAGAGACACAATTCAGCCCATAACAGATGAATGTACACTTTCCCGCCATGTACCTAGTACCATGTAAGCCCACGCCAAGCCACAGTAAAAGAAGACAACTTACCAGGCTCTCCTTAATTGGCCTGAGCAAGGATTCATCTCCCACCAGCAGCAGGCAGAGCCAGGAGCGGGAAGTGCCTAGGATCTAGGACCAGTCCGCCCAGGTTCAAAACTCACCTCCGCCACTGACTAGTCGCATGGCCTTGCCAGGATTGCTTATCTCTGTGCCTGAATTTTCTCATTTGTAAAGTGGAGTTAATGGTAATCTCTACTTGATGAGCTTGTTATGTGGATCAACTGAGTGACCATATGTACAGATCTTAGATTATGCCTGGTACATGGTTAGTGCTCAACACATGTTAATTATGGCATCCATTAATATTCTGGGTCCCAGCTGGGATGGAGGTGGTAGACATTTGAAGACAATAGGTCAAGAAGGGGGTTACCAAGGAGAAATAAAGTCTAGAGCTTTCATCAGCATTTTACAAAGTCCACAGGAATGTGTGCATAGGCTAAAGAAGTCCAAGTCCAAGTTTCTGATTGGGGTCATTATACGTATCATGTATTTACCCTGAGTGCCTAGGAGCACAGACCAGGCACCGGCAGGAGGAGAGGGCTGGGTGCTGATCAGGCTGTCAGAGGACAGGAAGCCTGTATGAATCGTGGGAACACAGAAGGACCTGAGACTGGACCATGTGGTTTACTAATAAAGAGCCACACTGGTGGGAGGGGTGGGGGACACAGGAAATGAGTGACTATGTTGCGTATCAAGTCAAATCCTGCCTCGTAGTGTGTCCCCACAGAGCCAGGACTAGGGGAGGCAAATGAGGCACTGACCTCAGGCACAGAATTTAAGAGTGCCAGAACTTAGTAATCGAGAGAAAATAACATTTAATGCAATTCCTTTCCAAAGCAGAATTAATATAAAAAAATAAATCCATGATGAACCAAGTATCAAAGTTTCAAATAAAGACAAGATTGGACCCTGCACCTGCATGGTGGTCTCACCTGCCTCACCCTAATTCTGGCCCTGGATCCCCAACTTTCTTCATGAGTCTAGCCTCACTCTCTGTGACCCTGAACTAGGTCTTAGTCTTAAACTGCTCCTCCTCTGAGGGTAGAAATAGTCTCGCTCTTCCTGAGCTATGGAACTTGGGGATTTTGTTTCACCTCATCTATAAAATGGAGCTACTATTGCCTGCATCACAAGGATATTGTGAGGCTGAAGGTACAAGAGGCTGACCGGTGCCCATTCCCTTTCCTTTCTCCTCCCCTCTCCCCACTTCTTTCCCCACAGGCACATGTCTCCTAAACTCTAAGGCCATGGGCAGCTGGCAGCCTGTCCCAGGCTGATCCTCTGAACCAGCCCTCAAAGTCCCTTTTTTTCCTCTGAATCCCCAGTGACCTAGGGCAGTTCAACCTAGGCTCCCCTGTTGCTTCTCCTAGGTTAGACTCCCCCTTGTTTTACTGTCTGCAGCTTTAATAAGTGGATCCTCATAGTCTAAGTTAGTAAGTAAGTAAAAAATAAAATAAAATAAAATAAAATAAAATAAAATAAAATAAAATAAAATAAAATAAAAAATAAAATAGGCTGAATGGCCCATGGCACCTAATTCCGTGCCTGGAACTGGTGCTCGAGAAATGTTCACTGGCGTTAGAGAAATCATTTTAGATCTGCTTTAATGGGGTTCACACATCACTGTATGGACACTGAGTGGTAAAATCGATATCCAGACTCAGGGAGACATCTTCACAGATGGCACAGTATCATTAAAATTCAGGCGTTTAACTTTGACCTTAAGAGGGGAAAGATGGGTGTCTAACCCAGGCCTAAATTGTCCCTCCAGACCCAACAAACCTCTGTAACTGGAGTACCATTTTACAGAGGAGACAGATGAGGCTCTGAGAAGACTTGTACACTGCCCAACATCGCGCAGAGAGAAGATCAGGCAGATCTGGCTGCCAAGGCAGAAGCCTGGGTATCATCGCTCAGTGTCAGAGCCATGGCTGGCCCTCCCAAAAGGGGTGTGGTGCTTTGTGTGGGGTTGGCGCTGATTCTGGGAGCTGGTACAGGGCGGAGCATGGGCCATACAGGGATCCACAGAGGGACAGCACGTCAAGCGGGGTCTCGCCCCAAGCTGTAGAGACCTAACCGCTGCCACCCAACATTATGCTCTCTGCCTAGGATGGCTAAGGTGGCCTTGCTTCCTGGATGCCCAGGAGAGTCCCAGTTTATACCTGTTGTCCTGGCATAACTGTTAGGAGCTCATACCTTTTACTATCCAACTTGTCTTGGTCTGGATAGAAACCTAAAGCATCACCCTCTTGATGGCACCTTTCAGACAGAAGACATTGAGCTGTGGATTTTTCTCCTCCACCAGGAAATCCCTTCCACCCAACTGAAAGTTCCCCTAGGACCAGATCTTTGTCCTCTGTCTGCTTCCCCAGTGGCTGGCCCAAGAACCAGGTCAGAGAAGACACCCTCAAAATACTTGCTAAGGGGGGACTAATCTGAGTAAACCAAACAAATTATCTTCTCTGCTGCTGCACCTGCCTTCCCTGTACTCCCCATAAAGGCATTCATTCCTGGCCTCTGACTCTCCAGAGGAAGGGACAAGTGTCTCCAGAGCCACTGTGCTGGGTGTGAGTCAGAGAGGAAAGCAGAAATGAAAGCAAGCCAGCAAGCAAAGAGGCCCTGCCTGGCTTGCACTCGGCGTGAAACAAGTGCTGGAGGCACACCCTGTGGAATGGGGATGGGGTTCCGCTCTTCCCACTGCAAGGGGAACCCCCAACCTTGCTTCTCAGCGCACAGCGCCAGCCTGGACCCCTGCACAAAGCACACCCATCACCAGACCTCTAACTGAGAAAACTGCGCTAAGTGTGAGGAATGTGGGACTTAGAGGCAGTGGCTGGTGCCTAGACTGGGGAGAGGACTTGTTTGGCATCACTCTGTGCCTAAGTCTGACCTTCCTGGATCCCGCCTTGGTTCTCCCAGATGCTCCCCTCCCTAAGGAAAGTCCTTCCAGGTTGCCGTCTTTGCTCCTGACCTTGGCTCCGGAGGGAACCTGCCTTACTCTCTTGGCTCACCATTACATCACTTTTCTCCCTAGAACCTCTTCAAGGCCACCTTTCCTTAGATCGGTGGTTCTCAGGTTTTAGTCTGTCAAAATCACCCATAGGGCCTGACAAATAGAGATCGCTGGGTCTCCCCATCCCCAGAGTTTCTGCTTCAGCAGGTCTCAGGGAGAGCCCAAGAGTGCACACTCTTTACATGTTCCCAGGTGATGCTGACGCTGGGGATCTGCCATCTGGCTGCACATTAGAATCAGCTGGGGAGCTTGTGGAAGGTCCCACACTGCAGTCCACACCCTGAACCAATTACACTGAGATCTGGCCTTGGGACCCAGGCCATCAGCGTTTTTTAAGGCTGCTCAGGTGATTCCAAAGTGCATTCAAGGTTAAGAAACACTATTTTCCAGAAAGTTGATTTTCCTCAGCCCTTCTGCCAATCACAGCTTCCCATCTAATCGGAAGTGAGCAAGTCCTTTTTCCTCCGTATGTACTCAGCACAGTTTGTTCCACCTCACCACAAGGTCCGCTCACGTTCAGCTGTCTTCACAGGGTGCTAGGCGGGGGCTGGCAGCATCAGCACGTGTGCTGCCTTCACACAATGCTCTTCAACTACTAATTCAACATTTATTAGTGGGGCTGGCGAGATCATGTTCTCTTAATACAAATTATATTCAGAAACAGGTTCTCCTGATAATTCGTTTCCATGGCCAAAGGAAATTAAATGTTCTCTTAAAAAAAAAAAATCCCATTTTCCTGTGGTTCTGGAACTCCCGTCAGTTGTCTTTTGTGATTTTGTGAATCAGACCAACTTCTCGGGAAGGCTAATAAAGGGTTTAAATTTAGATAGTAAAATGAATCACTGACATAAAGTGCACCACATCAACATGCTCTTGGGTTTCATAGTCTCAGCTGACAGCGCTTGCCTGAGCATGTCACAAAATACGCAGCTGAACTAGACCATTGATGGTAAGGCTTTTTTTTTTAAAAAAAAAAACTTCTACTCAAAGGCGTTTTGTAGTTGGATAAGAGAGGGACCAATTTACATTTTGCCAATTATGTAAAGCATTACACACAGAGGTTCTAAATAAATTGGCACCATAGTTTCAATTCATTCTCAGGAAATTTGGCCTGCAAAGGATTGATGCCCTGGGAGGTGGTCCAGCTGGCCTTCCCTGCAATCCACTTTGGCTTCCATGTTATTCTTTCCATCACAAGCATTCACAGAGGTGGATACGCTAACCGTTTCTGCTCACCAGAAGAGCTGGCTCTTACAAAAATCAAGGAGGAGAAATTTCCAGGCTGGAGGAAGTTCGCACCAATGCCCCATGACATTGAGAGGCCAAGTAAGCTGAGACCTTAAAGGTGTTGATTTGAGGAATGAATGTCACATGGGAAAGGAGAGACTGAGTTTGGAAAGCTGTTTTGAAAGTTTGGTTTAGGAGAGGAAGAGGGAGATGAAAGAGAAAGCTGGTAAGAAGGCAGGACCAAAGGGGGATTTGTTTATTTATTTGTTTTGTTTTGTTCTGTTTTGTTTTTACCAGATTAGAGAGACTTGAATTCCTATGTATAGGTTAGGAGGACTGGTACAGGCTAAGAGAGAAAGACAGTACCAGTAACACATGGCATTTTGTCACTCAAGAGGTAAAGAGGGGGATTTTCTGAGTGAAATTTACCAGAAGTTTGCTTCACTTTGTTGCCTTTCTGTGCAATCACTGCCTTTTGTTGTTTTTTTTTCCCCTCACCAGCTTAGGAGTACTTTGTCTCTAACAAACTCCCATGGAAGGTACACATTCCCCGGGTGACAGGAAGGTCTGTCTCAGGGAAGGGACTTCTTGGGAAAGGATTGAGTCATAATGGCAAATGTTACAACTGGATTTCTAAAATCCTATTTAGAATGGATTTTAAAATTTTTTGTTAGGTTTGTTTTGCTTTATTTTTTATTGAGTTAAAAACATTCAAGGAAGTGTACAGTACTCATCTCAGTGTAGAGCCTGTTGAACTTTTACATATGTATGTACTCACATAACCACCAGCAGATCGAGATATAGAACATACCCAGGCACCCTAGGAGGCTCCCATAGACCCTCCCCGAGCCAATACCCACCCCCGAAACCACCGTTTCAACCTCAGTCCCTGCAGATTAAGTGTCCTGTTCTTGGACTGCATAAAAATGAAATGACACATAACTGGCTTCTTTTGATCAGCACAATGTCTATGAGATTCATCCGTGTACTGGCAAGTGGCATCATTCTGTTTACTTTTTTGTTGCTCTGAAGTCGTTTCCATGATATGAAAACATTGCAACCTATGTAGCCAGTCTTCTATTGCTAGACATTGGATTACTTCTGGTTTAGAGTTTTTAAGAATCAAGGTGCTGAGAGTATTCTAGACCATACCTTTAGTGGACATACATGCTTTTTTCTCTTGGTGGTATATCTGGGAGTAAAATGGAGAGGTCCTAGGTTGGTGTATGTTCAGCTGTAGGAAATAAGAACAATGGCATTTGGAGGTTTAGGGACTTCTCATGAACCACGGGATAAGGCCAGAGCACATGGTACCTTCCATCCTATTGCCCTTGTCTACTTCTCTGACCTTATCTCTCACCGTGGTCCTCTCGCACCCTGCCCAGTGGCCATCTGAAGGTCACACATTTCCCCCGACCTTCTTAGTTGCCTGGTGTCTCCAAGCTTGTGCTCTTGCTATCTCCAAAGCCCATGATGCCTGCTGTCCCTTCTCTGTTTAGAGAAATCCTATTGGCCACTGAAGACAATAGACCAAAGTTACCCCATCACCGGATCATTCCCCAGGCTTTTCCCTTCTCCCCTCTCTGTACCATTTTCATCTGCGCACCCAAGGCCTCCTGCACGTACCTTATTAGCTCCAATTACTCCGTGTTGAGATTACTTCGTTATGAGACAGTGGCCCCCTGCGAGGCAGGGCCTGCATCCTGGTCAGCCCTCCTTCCTCAAGTCATGCACACGACTTCACAGTAAAAAGGGTCTTAATAAATACTTCTCAGATTTAACAAATGAACCAGAATTTAAATAAACAAGGAAGGTGGCCTATTTTTTTCCTTCCCAGAGATAATAACAACAAAGGTGAACCCCCCAGTTTCCATACTATTTCAGGTGGAACTGCTTGTCAGATCTGCAACAAATAGTAAAGATGAAAGTGGACCAGAGACAGAAGTGGGTCTGAGTGACCATTTCCTTCTCTCCTCAAAGGAATGCACTTTCCAAACTCTAAAGGACATGCTGGTGATTCAGACCTTGTCTATGTCCCCTAACACCAAACACTTGATACAAAGTGTTATTTATTTCTTTTTTTGGCAAGCTGTCCAGATGTTTCCAAATATCCAGATGTTCTCCCTGCTATAACCCAAACAACTCTGTGTCTCTGTCACATTTTATTAAGATATCACGGAAACAGAGCTTGCATTGAGTTGAAAATTTAGTAAGACAGAGCCAAGGGCAGCAACTTTGACCGACTCACTGTACTCTAGAGGTCGCCTGAGAAATGTGGCCCGGAGATGAATCCAGAAGACATATCTGAGATGTGCAAAGTCATCAACACCCAACTGTCCCAGGAGTTGCCTGGTCCATGTGCTTCTGTCGATCACCTGGTTATGGGACGGAGCACCTGCCTCGCGGTTCTGGTCCTTCTCTGCCAGGCTAGAATGCCAACCCCCAAACTTGTCAAACACTTTACACCTCTAAGCCTGAGCTTAGGTTCACTCCTTTGTCTAAAATGCCTTTTCCTGATTCGTGCCCAGCCCACCCTTCCAATCCCAGCACCCAGTGGAAGTGATCTTTCGCTCTCAATCTCCTCTCTGTCTAAATTCCTCCAAGAGTCCCCTCAAATGCCTGCTCCCTCCGGAAGGTGATCTCTTGCTCCCCAGCTACCAAGTTCTCCCAACACCCTACCCTCTGTTTCTTTTCTGAGGTTCACTTGGCATTTTCTATATTTTATCACAATGTGCTGTGCATGTATTACTGCCTCCCATAGGTAGTACATGCTTGAAGGGCATGGCCTATACCTGCTATATATTTGTGTTCCCTAAGGAAAATGATAGTCACTTGAAAACATTGATTGAATATGACGATTTCACTTCATGGTTTGTGACCACCATCTGGATGTCCTAAAATTGGGGCAACAGTGGAAAGAGCTCTGGATTAGGAGTCACGCTGACCTGCATTCCACACTGGATCTGCCACCACCTCTCTCCGTATCTTTAGACAAGTTAGCTCACCTTTCTGGGCCTCAGTTTACCCATCTGTAAAGTAACAGTGTCCCCAAAACTGGTATAATAAGATAATTGTTAAGGCAGTTAAATGGAGATACCTAGATGCCTGGTTATGTCAACATTTCTATTGCCTATTCACAGATAGAGATGAGTGATTATTTTAGCATGCACCTCCTTTGTTAGGGGGAAGCCACCTTCAGTAAACAGATTCAACAGAGAGGGAGGAGACAGCAGAATTGATTCTGCCACTGTGTGGAGGACTGGAATTCAGGCTGACTGATTTCTGTACCCCAGTGACCTCCTGGCCTGCCATGGGAGGACCCTAGGTCAATGTTTAGTGAACGAATAAAAGTTTTATCAAACTGAGACCCAGGAAAGGCAAGAACTTTGCTTCCGGAGCTGGAGACAAGGAAGAGAGTATCCTTTCAGAACTGAAGCATTCAATCAGAGAATATCTATCAGCTAGACTGAAAAGTTGGCTCACTGGAGAATTAGACTTGGGCTTCTTAAATCATACTGTGGCTCAGATGGAACTCCTTCTTGAGCCTGGGTAGGGTCAATCCTCTCAATGGAGTCAAGTGGCTCCAGTTGTTAGGAACCTGACACCATCTGACCATCTGACCAAGTCCCTCTTGAGGGCAAGTCAACTACATTTCCTAAGGGCCCCTTGAGCTCAAAAGCTTCCCTGGTCTCTGCCTGCCTGCTCAGAGGGGCCTCCTGACCTTTCTCCCTTCATCCATTCCCTCTCTCCTTCTTCTCCTTTACCTCCTTGATCACACAATGGCGGGTTGCACAAAAGCCGCAAATTCCAAGCTATATGTAGCATAGAGCGGCTGTTTGTCCCAAAATACCACGTCGCTGACTACAGCAAACACAAATTACAAGCTTTATCTAATCACAGTTATGTGACCAGTCATTTCTGGTTTCCAAAAATGATGGTAAGTGGTGTGCTTCTGCAGCTGGTGGTGGCACTGGCTTGGGTTTCAGATCTCAAGTGCACGCAGATGCACACGGAGACGGGCATCCCGAGTGACCGGTTCAGAAAGGGAAATAGGAGAGGGAGGAGAGGAAGTACGACTCCCTGGGTCAACAAAGCCCTCTGGTTTGGACCTCCGAAATAAACTATTTAAAATCACCGCGTTGCATCGCCACCACACCAAAGGTTATCAGCATTCATCTCCTTGGCCCACAGTTTACTCACATGGAAGATGACACCAAAGTAGTCACCAAATGGCCACGCCAGGAACTGGAGAAAATGAACCTTGTTTAAAGGTCATGGATTTTGTTTTGGGTTTCGGTTTGTTTGCTACCTTTCCTTTTCACCAAGAATAGATGCAGTGGTATCACGGAAAGAGCACTGGGCTTGGAGTTTGGAACCCAGGTTGGCTTATGACCATGACCCATGACCTTGTGCATATCAGGCGACTTCTCTGAGTGACCTTGTGACTACATGAGGCTTATAACACCACCCACCTCCCCAGAGTGATGGGAAGGTAAAATGAGGGGGACTATAGAAGTGCCAGCCACATATCTGACATAAATACGCCTGGATAAAAGGGACTGAGCCATCCGCTAAGACCTGGTTTCTCAACTTTCTGCATCGTTTCACCATAACTATTTTGACCGCTCCTTTACCCCCATACATGTGGGCTTTCATTTGCTGGGAACCGACGGAGAGGGGCCCAGCCTCTCTCGTCATGTCTTGTGGCTTCAGTTTTCTGCATGATGAACTTGGCCTGTGATTCAGTGTCAAAAACTGCCACTCAAAATAAACTGGCGCTCCACTGAGAGCCAAGGGCACATGTGCTCAACTCAGAAGGCACTCCTCTGTATACTTTAAATAGCCCAAAGATGTGCTTCAGCAATTCTGTCTGCTAAAGCATAAACGCACTGAGGAAAACGCAATCCTGTGAGTGTCTACAGTCCTCCACACCAGATAGAAATTGCACAGGGCCACTGTTTCCAGGGAGCGTGAGATGTCACTGTGAGCCTCTTTGGCAGCAGAGGGCTAACCTTCTAGGGCCAGCAGAGGGGAGAAGAAGGATGGACAATTCTACCCGCAGCTGAAGTAATAACAATGAAACAGTGAACGGTCCGAACTCAAACTGACTCTCACTTCCCGAAACTATAAATAAGTCAGCGTTTGTTTTTTTTTCTTTAATTTAATTCCATGTTAATACTGCTTATGAATGGGTCCCTTAAGAGAAAGAACTGGAATTTGAGTGTCAAAACTCTACCTGGATAATGCTGGAAAATTCAACTCTCCCCTCAGTCCACAAAGAGAAGGTGTTGAATGAAGGATCGAGGCTCCTTTAAGCTCTAGCATTGTATGGCACTGAGTGAGGCCAGTCCATCTTGGAAAATGGGTTGGAATAAGAACCTTACCCAAAGGGCCCCAGCCAGCGTGGCTCAGTTGGTTGGGAACCTTCCCACAAACCAAAAGGTGGCCCGTCAGGGGCACATGCCTGTGTTGCAGGCTGGGTCCCGGGTTGAGGCCCATGCAGCAGGCAGCCAGTGGGTATTTCCCTCTAGCACTGATGTTTTCCTCCCTCTCTTTCTTCCTCCCTTCCCCTCTCTGAAATCAAAAATAAAAATTAATAATTAAAAAGAAAGAAATCTCACCCAAAGGAACATTGTTGTTTTTTTTAACCTGCCATTCTACCTGTTGCAAGCAGATTAATTCTCCCACTTCCCCTACTAGATGGGTAACGTAGTTAACTAGAAACATCATTTTCAGCCTCTTCGACCTTATAAAAGGAATAAAACTCTGGATATAATTCGATTGAAGGAACATCTGGGGTGCCAAAATTAGTTGATTCCTGACTTCAAGCAGAAACTCTGGAAAAAATCACAGTGATGATAAAAACTGGCACTTGCAGAGTCTCTGCTGTGTGTCATATACATAAGGGTTTCACATCCCTTATTCCATTTCATCCTCAGAACAGTCCTAGGGTGTAGGTGCTTTTATTACCATTTCATCAATGGTGAGGCTGAGATTTAGAGATAAAGTAACTTGCCCAGAGTATTTCTCTGTTTCTTCTAGCTACCAGGAAGCTCAAGGTTAAATCTGGTCAAATACAAGTGCACAGGGGTTTGTAATTGTGGTTTTGTCATTCCCAGCTCATTTTTTCCCTACGGCCCCTACTTTCCTGTTTTCTGCCCCCTACACCACCCCCTGCCCCACTTATAACTTATTTCTGCATTCTCCCCGTAGCATAAAGCAACCGCAAATCCTTTTTGGACGAGAAAGAGAGTTGTCAGTAAATAAAAGAGGAGCAGCCAGGAAGCAGCACAGCTAAGATGAGACCTCAGGTCCCAGGTGCCCTAACCAGCTACCAGCACATGTCCTCTGCTCCAGAAGGGACTGTTTGCCTGGAAAGATGTTTTAGCAAAGGTGACAAGTCCACAGGAAGTCAAGAACGAACTCCCAAATGAAACTCCCACAGGTTGCTTGGGTTCTGGCTGAGGGTGGGGTGGGAGGCAGAAGTGGGACTCATATCTGGAATCTTCCTATGGAAGAACTTGACTCTTTTGGTGAGAGGCCCACAGAGTGGGGACCCAAGAATGAGGAAGCCAGGGTGGCTCCTGACTTTTGGTAGAGGCAACCCTCAACATGGCTCAAGGAACTTAATTGTCATAGCAACTCTTGAGGAACACGGTATGGCTTTCAGAAGCCATAAGCCACAGGGTAACACCATGTCTATTTGGAAAGAACCATCCACAGTGATACAGAGCTTCACCAAGGGGTGGGGCACAAGATAAAATGGTAGTAATTGATAGCATCCTGCATGACAGCCAGAAACAATTGTGAAAATGTACAGGGGCAACAGAATCTATTTATAATACATATAAATTGCTGGCAAGTTTAAGAAGGTCGGATGAAGCTATACTTTGTGATTGCAAGAAAATTTAAAGGAAATGAAAATTAAGTGCCCCTGTGGCGGCAGACATTGTGCTGAGTGTTTCACATCCTGTCCCTCGTTTAATTAGAATAACACCCCTCTGAAGTAGTCCCTATTATCTCTCTGTGATTAAGGGGCAGTAAGGCTCAGGGTTGCTAAGTAACCTGGACAAGCTAGCAGGTGGCAGGACCAGATTCATACCCCAGGATGGTCCAGTTGCAAAGCCCCACTCTTTCTACCCTGCTACACCGCTCAGAAGAAATGTCTCAAGTTCACCCCACCCTGACCCACCCAACGATGGATGTGCATCTTAAAAGGACACCAATCCGAATATCAAATGATCTCCTTTTAAAATTTAGGAATATATAAAACTCATAGAAAATACAAGGGGGGACCCAAAGAATGGGATTTATTTATAAAAAATTGTGTATTCATTCTTACATGTTTAAACTTCAGTCACCTTCAAAGTGCTCTCCATTTGATGCAATACACCTGTCCAGATATTTGTTCCACTGCTTAAAACAGTTTTTGAATTTGTTGATTTTGATGCTCTTTAGTGCTTCTACCATTTTTTGTTTCACCTCTTCCATATGGGCAAAATGTTTCCCTTTGGGGACTTTTTTCATCCAGGGAAACAAAAAATAGTTGCTCAGGGTGAAATCGTGTGAATAGGGAGGGTGGGGCACAGGGATCATGCCGTATTTTTGGTCAAAAACTGCTGAACACTCAGTACGCTGTGGGCAGGTGCGCTCATAAATCACCTATCATGAAATGGGCAAATGCGTTGTTTTCAAGAAAAATTCACTGAAACCCAACACAGTCTCTCACAACAATGTCAGCTGGTACACTGATACAGATGGGTTCCTAGAACATGCACCTAGTGGGGGAAGCCTGTACTACAAGGGGCCCACCCTCCAGAAGATAATTCAGGTTTTTTTGGGTCCCCCCTCATATAATATAAAGCTCATAGGAAATATAAATGCCTGAGAATTTGCGCCAAAAAAAAAAAGCTGGAAAAATAAGCAGACCTACTAGGAGTTAAAACAAATTATAAAGCAACAATAATAAAAACCTACAATATTCAAAGAGTAAAGAATATGAATTTTTATAACAGAAAAAGGTACATAGGATTATTTAGTATATAATCAAGTAAGCATCAAAACTAATTGGGATAATTAACTCTAATCAGTTATTTTATGTAACTGGATCACAATTTGGAGGTAAATTAATTTAGATGACGCCTTATATAATATGCAAAAATAAACTTCAAATGGATAAAAAAGTAAACTATTAAAATGAGCCATAGAAATAACAGAAGTAAAACAGAATATTTAATTGCAGATTTGGAGGAATGTTTATTTGGTACTTAGTAAATAATAGTATAACTTTCAAAGGAACAAAAAAAATTATACTCGATAATAACTTATCTTCAAAATAATATAGCTCTAGGCCCTGGTCGGGTAGCTTAAGTGGTTAGAACTTCATCCCAATACACTAAGGTTTTGGGTTCAGTCTCCGGTCAAGGCACATACAAGAAGCAACCAATAAACGTATAAATAAGTGGACTCTATCTCTCTCCCGAATCCATAAATTAAAGAATAAATAAATAAATAACTCTCTTCAATAAAAACAACTGCCATGATAGTAAAATTAAAACTATTTCTAAAAATATGTCACAGATGATTTACTTTAATGTCTATGTTATATAGACAGCCAGTCCAAATAGGGCCCAATAGAATAATGGGTAATATCAGTTGACTTAGGACAATTCTACAGGGGAAATAAATATATTTTCAACCTCAGAGAATAAAAATGTAATGAAGCACTATTTAGTACATATTTTCTTATGGCACTATATTTTGGTTTTGTTCTTTAAGAAAACTATAATAATGTATAGCAAAATTCTGAACACAATTTGCACTCTGTGAGTCAGTAAATCTATCCCAGAAATTGATCCAAAAGAAGTAATCCAAAAAGAATCAAAAGTTATAAACACATTTCTTTTTATGGCCTCTACATGAGAAAATGGATATTAGCTGAACCTATCGTGGTAATCATTTCACGATGTATGTAAATCAAATCATATGATGTATGTTGTTAAACTTATACAGTGACAAAGTCAATTATTTCTCAGTAAAACTGGAAAAAAATATATAAACACAATGCTATTCTTTGCAATGTTATCTAAATGAGTAAAAGAGAAAAAAATTAAGATCATTCAAATTAATGACCAACACAAAAGTGAAATGAGGAAATGATTGTGGTATAACGACCGGATGGAATACCAGGCCAGTACTGTAAGATGATGTAACAACGATGCGGTGTGGAGGGAAAAGGGCAGATCACAAGGATAAATGTGGACTGAGGTCACAATCACATACGCATGTGTGCAAAGAGAAGAATGCTGGCTGGGGCCACAGAAAAAGGCACGTTTTATGAAAGAGGAAAGTGATGCATACTTTCCATTTTTGAATTCCCCTCCATGTTGTTCTAATGAAGCTTTAACAGTAACTTAAAATCTGGCGTAAGCGAGCAAGACTGAACATCCATGGGACACCTAGTTATGTGCTAGCAGGTACTTCAGAATGCTCCGTGTAAGAAGGTCACTGAACCTTCGTACCCAGGAAAGGCTGCCTACCTGTATGTAATACACACAGAGCTTTGCTCCTGGGACTGACAGAGGGGACGGAAAGACTCTCAGTCCTTCTCAGCAACATGTGCCCGTGGTGGACCTAGGGCTACTGTAACAGCGTGTCACAAACAGGGTGGCTTTAACAATGAAAATTTATTCTCTGACAGCTCTGGAGGCTAGAACGCTAAAATCAAGACGTCAGCAGGGTCAGGACCCTCTGGACTCTGGGTAGAATCCCTCTTTGCCCTTCCGTAGCTTCTGGTTGTGGCCAATAAGCCTCGGTGTTCCTTGACCTGTAGCTGTACCACATGGCATTCTCTCCTTGTATCTTCACGTTATCTTCTTATAAAGACCCAGGTCATATTGGATTAAGAGCCCACCCTAATCCAGTATGATTTTATCTTAACTTCACTAATCGCATCTACTATGCCCCTATTTCCAAATAAGGTCATATTTTGTAAGGTACTGAGAGAAAGAAACTCAACACATCTTTTTGTGGGGGATACAGTTCAACAGTGTCTAGTCCAGGAACTTTCTAATACAACCTGCCCCGTCTCCAAAAAAATCTAGATGCTTATAAGCCTTACTCCTCCACTTCTCTCAATTCTTCTAGCAACATGATGTAGGTAGGAAGTAAGGCAATAAAAATTTAAATTTCATCATAGCCGTTTAGCACCATTTAGTACCGTCCAGCCCTGGTTGCTCCTTGCTGGAATTGCTCTGGAGGGGAGATTTGAGGATTGACTTAACGGCCTCAAGGAGGGTTTTCAAAGGAGCTCTCTGACTTGGGGATTGAGAGTTACTGAGTTCTAAGGTGGCCTATTAGTCTCTCATTCACTGCTCTGGCCCCAGCAGCATTTCAGTAAAGTCAGCCTGGGATTCATCCAAGGTTTATGGCTACTGCGACTAATTCTTGTCACTCTTAACTTTGGAGGCTTGAGAGGCTACAATGTGGGGCAAAAGTCTGTCAGAGAAAAACAAATACCATATGATTTCATTCACATGTGGAATTTAAGGAACAAATGGAACTAACATGAAAAATAGAGACAGACTTACAGATAGAGAGCAGGGTGACAGCTATGGTAGGGGGAGGCAAGGGGATGGAGGGATGGGGCAAAAAGGAAAAAAGACTCATGGACATGGACAACAGTGTGGTGGTGGCAGTGGGGAAGGGAGACAGAAGGGGGCTACATGGTAATGGAAACAATACAATAAAAAACTTTAAAATAAAAGGCAGCAAGGAGCTACCACGTGGCCTAGCAGTAGTAGAGGCAGAAGGGAAGCAAGGCACCCCCAAATTCAGAAATGCAGAATGTTTAGGGGTGACTTAAATCAATATTAGAGGCAGGAGATGCTCAAGCTCCCATGGAAATAAAGGTTCTTCACTATAGTCCGTGTAGTTTCCCTTTACTGATAAGATCAAGTCCAAACAAGACTGCATGCGCTCATAATTTATCCTCAACCAATGTCCCTAGTTTCATATTTTACTCAAACCTAGGTGCTCGCTTGACATTTCCTCAACAGATCTTCCGACTTAACACACCCATTGCTCTGCACTTGATCTCCGTCCTACGGGGGGCCTCTCTGGCTTCCATGCCTACATAAGAGAGCAGCTCAAATGCCCACTCCAAGATCCCCCCACTACATGTGTCTATGATCATTTTCTATATTTTCTCCATTCATGTATTATGTTCATTCAGTATTTAGTCAGCTATTGAATGTTTGTTTGTTTGTTTGTTTGTTTGTTCGTTTTGCCAGGCTCTCTCTGAAGGTTTTTGGGAAGAATTCTTTCTGCTTGGTGGCTTCTGATGGTGGCCAGCCATCCTGGGCAATCGTTGGCCTATAGCCATGCCTCTCCAGCCTCTGCCTCTGACACCACTGGCCTCTCTTGTCCCCTCTCTGTATGGCTCTGTTTCACTCTCCCTCTCCTTTCTCTTACAAAGATATCAGTTACTGGGTTAGGGGCCACACTAATTCTGTATGACTTCATCTTAACTATTTTTTATTGAGATATAATTAGCATACTATTAAATATCTATTGACTGCTGACAATGTGCCCAGGACCATATGTACATGCGAGGGATGGGTGGAGGAGTAGGGGTAATTAGTCTGTGAATTCTCAGGCAAGAGGAGAGCTTGGGCTTGTGGATAAAACTGTGGGTTCAAGCAGAGAATTGACATAACAGACAGTTAGACACCAGGCACCTTCCACAACAGGGGCATTTGGGATCCCTGTGTCATGACAGCAGTACGGCTCTTTATTCCTAAGTCAGCCTGCCACCTCCACGTAAACTGCTGCAGCCTGGGGATGACAAGTACCCTTCAGAATGGGCATTCTCATACCTCAGGAGGGAATTCAGGAACAGAAGGCATTCTGGGCCCAGCCTGTCCCCATCTGCAGCAGTGGCCAAACCAGGTGGCCCGAAGAGGAACACAAAACCTCTGAGAGCAGCTTCCCCATCCTCCCATGGGAACCCCCGAGTCCCTTCCCAAGGGATACAGGAGCACCCAGTGCTTTGCCTTTGACATCAAGCAAGTGTCACTTCTTGACCAAGGAGGCAGTTTCCATCTCCTGAGCCCAGTTGTACATTGGAGAAATATCCCAGCTTCAAAAGCTCCAGGGAAAGCCACTCATCCCTGGTGCTTGTCAGGGCCTTCTGTACTTCTGTTAGATTAGAACTTTTATTTCCTCCTCTCTCCTCTATTTTTGATTGCATATACTTCCTCTATTTGCTGCCCCAATGGTCCAAGCCACCCCCTACATATCACTTCCACAAGAGAAATAAGCAGAGGTAAATCAACCACTTCTTCCTCAGTTCTCCCTCAGACCTCTGCCCTTCCCTCCACCACTGCGAAAGGCACAGATCATGGTGATGGTCACTGTCCCTGTTTTTCTCTACCTCCCCCCAGGCTGTGAGCTTCCCAGGGCAGGGACCCTGCCTGTTTCCTTTCTGTCTCCTAAGCAGAGCCTGGTGCAGAGTACTTAAAAGGTTTTACTGAATGGATAGAATAAAATGAAAGTTGGATATTCGTGTAGGTTCTAATACTTACCTTGATTTCTCATTCAAAGTCTCTCTGGGTGCATATAATGGAAAAAGTAGGTCTTACAGTCTGTCCTGTTCTCCCCAAGCTGCAGAATTTCTTACCTCCAGACTGTGTTCAACGAACAAATTGGTGTGCCATGAATGAATGAATGAATGAATGAATGACAGACAGCAAGGCAGGACTGGAACATCTCTTAGAAATAAGTTCAACCAACCTTCAATGATCAGATGGCCCCTGAAACCCAAGGCCTGGCGGTGAGTCCCTGGCTGAACCAAGGCAAAAATGGAAGCCTCCAGATTGTCAGGCACGGTACCTCCTTCCATGTACCACCTCTTCATCCAAATGTCTATGCAAAGATGTCCAGCAAATAGAGGGTCAGGTGGAGGGGCTGTCCTCCAGCTGGATGCTTTGCTAGTCCCTCCCTCCCTCCCCACCTATGAGATCGGCAATGCCCAGGTGTGCCACCTATTCTATTCAGGACACCTGCAGTTTCCCAATAGGATCACATGACATTGGCAACACATCTGAAAAAAAGTGTTAGGGGTACATGTACAAATGAACTCAGGGAGCTCTGTCCTTCCAGCCTCTTTGCTTCCCTGGCTCATGGCCACCCTGAGTTGTTGCTTCCTCCTGCTCAAGGAGACAGAGAGAAAACCTGAAGTTTCTGTGGGGAGTTGGGCCACAAATGCAGGAGGAACACTTTCCTCACTGATATTTCAAGACTGTTTCACAATCGCCAAACCGCTGGCCTCATGCAATCACTGGCTGAAGCAAAAAGTGCAAGTTTGGATTGTGTGTGTGTGTTTGTGTTTGTGTGTGTGTGTGTACTCAAACACAAATAGTAAGGTTTGAAGGAAACTCAGACAGCCAACAGAATTCCTTGTAATGGCAGAATGGGTTTTGGCCCAAAGGGGCAGGCAGATGAGAGGCTTAGACATGTCAAGAGCCAAGTGTTAGTACAACAGATACAAAAAAAAAAAAAAAAATCCCCCCAAACACAAACTGTGACAACAGATACAGAATTGTGTTTTTTAAATAAAAAAAAAAGTTAAATTAAAAGAAAAATTGGAAACATTATTGTTTTTATTTTATTTTATTTTGTGTGCTTTGATGTCACAAGTTGAAAGATCAAAAAGGAAGATGTTATCAAGATGACAAAACTGAACAAGTTTTTTGTTTGTTTGTTTACTCACTTGTTTGTTTTTCCAATTTATTTGCTAAAGGGATAGAAAGAACGGGATACCTCCAAGGTAGGGTTGCCAAATAAAATACAGAACCCTTAGACAAACTTGCATGTCAGATATACAACCCATATTTTTTTGAGTATAATTATGTCCCAAATCTTTCATGGCACATACTTATACTAAAAAGTATTGGTTGTATATCTGAAATGCAAATTTAACTGGTTGGCCTGTATTTTGACTTATTAAATCTGTGAACCCTACTACCAGGCCCTTAGATAATTGCTTGGGTCCTTTATTTTGGAAGACGGTAACCATCTCCATGCTCCCTTCAACCTTTCCCACAATGTCAGACCTGGAAACTGATCTAGTCCAATGTCCTCATTTAAAGATAAGGAAACTGTAGTCAGAGAGAGGAAGTGACTTGCTTAAGGTCACATGAAGATTCAGTGGTAGAACCAGGACACAAACCTCAGGTTGGTTTGCCACCAATGACAGAGCCTCAAGTCACCATAGGGTCATCTACAAAGGTCGAACCAAAGTCCAACCACTCCAGGATCACATGGATATAAAAATAATCTGTCTAAACTCTTTAGGCCTATTCCCTTAGAAATGGCAGGTTAAAAGCTAACGAATCATGAAGTTCAGCACTTTTTCAATGCCCAGAACATTTGACTCAAAAGATATTGTACATAAAACAGAGTACATTAAAAAAATTAAAACTAAAAATGCTCTGGATGGATCAGGGTTAGGGTGGCAGCCCCCATGGCCCTCCCTTTCTCTGCTACAGCATCCCAAAGTCACATTCACAATTTCTTTCGAGTTCCATCAGGTGCCATAGGATGACAGCTGTGCGATGCAACAAGCCCGGGCTCTGCATTCAGGAACTTCACCAATACCATCCTTGGGCCAAACGCTCACTTCTCAATGTCCTCGTCACTTAACTAGAGAAAAGAATACTTACTAATGCCGAGAAGGCGCTGCATGCACTAATATATGTGGAAGGGCATTGGATGCTGTGGGCACTGCACCAACAGGCCTTCTACTCAGGGGGTTGCTTTTATGTAAACGAAAGAAAAATTAGTAGAAAACTGGGGGGACCATTTGTTAGCTCTATTTTTGCTCAACTTCTCAAGCCATTCCTTTTTAATCTGTTTTATTACCCCTCTTGAGCTCTTAGGGGTAGATTCTGACAGGTCTCTGTGACTGCTATGCATGGATTCTGAAACACTCAGCAGCCAGATTATGACCACAGTGTCTGTGGTGGCCGGTCAGCAAAAGCTAGGGCACATTTAGGGGCTTTTCTAGGCAGCCAGGACCACATTCCATACCCAGAAACTTCTGCTGCTGTAATCCCTCAACCACCCAGTCTTTCAGGTGTGTTTGTGAGAAGTCTGAAGCTCTTGGTTTCTGGGAAGACATTTGGATGTCCTAAGAGCATCTGCTACATACGCAACCCAAAGACAGTGTCCACATGGAAGGTCATCCTCTGACCCATCTGTGAAGGGTAGACTTGCCTAGAGCCACATCCCTTTTTGCTGCGCTGGCTGCCTCCCAAGGCCATTGTCTAGACATGACCTTTTCACACTGTCCCATGTTGAGATCTTTTGGATCTTGTCCTTCATTTCAATTCAACATATGTCATCCCCAAACATTCTAAATCCTAGGCCCTTTCTTCTTAGGAATCCAACCCACAGTCTTGGGGAAATCCTGAGAAGCAAGAACCCAGGGAGTTGGCTTGGACTAATGTGATAACCATTTGTATATTCTCGAGCCAGTCAAGTCTTCTCTTGTGCTTTGGTTTACGTGAAAAAGCATAAACTTGCCTGCCTCGCCAGGAGACTTGGAGAACCTAAAAATAATGGGCAGATGCAGAATGATGAGTAAAACACTATTTAAATGTCAGACTTTGTATTTCCACTGGCAGTTTGAGGCTTTAATCAATTCTGTAGTCTCCTATTCTAATGCCTAATAGAAAGTAATTGATCAACAAATATTTGATCTCATTAAAGTGAATTACTGATACTAGTCAGATTAAAATATTTATTGAAATACACAAGAAAAGATTGACATTTTAAATATGACTCTGATGCTTTGAACCATGAGGTCTACCCTTCCCACAATAACTTAGTGGACATGTTCTTCCAAATGAAAGGCTTACTTGGTCAGCGTTCCTTTTCTCGTGCTAGTTTTCTGGCACAAGTGACAAAAAACATAAGGGACTATACTTCATTTGGCAGCTGGGGATAGGACCAGGATAGCTCAGTCCCCAGGGAGACTGGGAGCAGATATAATTGTGCATGAATTTGTTTCTCCTCAGTAGATCAATTAGCCAGGACTTTGTCAGGCTAAGAATGCAAAGATATAAATCCAGAAGCCTCTACTGACAATCCTGTGCCCTAGACCCTTAAGTCTTTTACTGAGCCATCCCTTATACACGAGGAGTCTTCAGTTATTCTTCTCAGAGGCACTTTTACATTTGAGGGAGAGTGTACATAAGACTCCAACAGCATTCACACTTTGCCAAGGCACAGAGAACCCAAAGGTCTGCGCTTCCTAGACACACAGTGGACATGGGATGGGAGAGTTCACTGGGAAACTTTGAGGCAGGGCCACGTGATGTGACTATTTGCAAATTCCTCGAATTTTCAAGTGGAGGAACTGGGCTCACAGAAATATTACTCCTTTAGCAGAGGGTAAAGGGGCATTTGCGAGGATAAGTTGCAAAAAAGAAAGGAGAAATTAAGAACATGGAGAAACCTTAGTCTTGTGTAAGCATTTCCATATCAGATTCTTAAACTCTGCTAATGGGTCTGTATCCCAGGACACTTGACCTTCCAGAACCCGAAGCCTGTTCAGGGCTGCGTGGGCCATGTCGCCTCCTTGCATTTATTTGAGGTTTGGATGGGAAAGAGTTCTCCTGTCCTTGACCTCATTTGCTCCTCTCTCTCACCCTGGAAATAGAGATACTGTCACATTCATGCCCCAGATAAGAAGACCAGCCATAGCCTGCCTGCACAAGAAGGGAAGAGCCCATTTGCAATTATGAAATAATATTTAAACTACTTAGGGATAAACGGAGTGAAGAAATTTCCTGTCACATTTTATGCTTTTGGAAAACAACATTTCCAGAGAGTAAGCAGAACCAAAACTAAGTATTAATTGCCTAATAACCACGGTTTTAACTGGATGGAATTTTATGAGATGCCCAAATGGTGCATGCCATGTTTCTAGGCGAAAGGACTGAAGATTGTCATTTTGATTAGTTGTACTCAATAGATTTAGTCCTTTCATTAATCTTCATTAATGGGATGGGTAGGAAATGGAAAGCAAAGCCAAAAGGATACTTAAATTCCTCAGAATTAGAGAGATGTGACATGTAAATAAAAGTTCCCCTGCTACCCACCCCAACCCCTACCAAAGTCTGTCCTGCTTAGGGAATAAAGTCATTTTTCTCCATTAAGACAGCTCTATCGAAAATGTCAGCATGGAATTGGAGCCACTGTAGGCAAGGCTACCCTGGAAGCTCCTGCAAATAAATCGCTTTGACCTGAGGCTCTTCTGCCTAGAATGGAATGAAGAGGTTGTGCTGGTTGCTTGGCACCCATGTAGGTACACACGGGCGGCAGAGACTTCCCCAGAACTCTGGCCCCAGAACAACAAACACATGGCTTATCCGCCCCCTCACTTTACAGAGGAGGAAATGGGGCTCAATGGGTGAAAGGCCTTAACTGGCCACGACAGCTCTGGGGCAGAATCAAGGGCTGCATTTTTAACTCAGACGGTGGTGTGGCACAGAGTGGGGGCAGGGGTGGGGAGGGAGGCATGTGTGTGTATGTGTGAATGTGCATGTGTGTGTTGTGTATGTGTGCGTTGAGGTGAGAAGCCCAGGGCCAAAAAAGGATTCTTTGGGAGCTGAAACCTAGCTGGGTCTCACATGGAAAGCAGAAGTTACAAAGATGGGGCAGAGTGAGGGGTAGAAAATTTCCTGAAAGAGAATAGTTACAAAGTGTGAGAAGTCTGGGTGTTGAAGGGATTGCAGGAAGTTCAATTTGTCTGAAGATGTGGGTGGAGATTGGGGGAGAGAAGGGCAGGGGCCAGATCAAAGACCCTGGTATTCATTCTGACTGCCTCTACCTGCTCCGTGCGGGCTGCTGGCTCCTAAAGCGTGTGGACCCATCCCCACCAGCTGCCCATCCCCACACTGGGGCTCTCACCCACTGTGTCCTGTACACCAACGCTGCTCAGATCTCTGTCTCCATCCAGATCAGGTGTTCCCCTTGAGATCTCCACCCACCTCTCTCCATCTTGTCTTCCGTAAGAGCAGAAGGACAGGCTACCAGACATCAGACATCTAAGGGAGTTGGGATGTTGGCACTGGGGAGACAGGGAGAGAAGGAGGGCTACACATTCCCACCTTGTTAAGAAAGTCACGTCTTGGACGAGTGCTCCGAGAAGACAGTCGGGACCCCTTCCTCTCTTCAAGGTTTACTCACATTCTCAGAAGGGTGGAAGCTAAGGGGGCCACATGAACTTCAGGACCGCCACAGCCAACTTGCGGAGCAAGGCTGAAGCTCGTGGTGTTCCTTCCCAGGGCCTCTCTCCTGCTCCTACCCAACCCTGAAACATTGCCCTCCACCCTGACCCCAATGCAAGTAGGACGGTCAAGCCACGCTGAGGGATCAGTATTTAGTTCCTGTGTCATTGGGGTTGGGTGACTGATGAAAGATGCAAGGAGTTCTTTAGAGCTGATGACTACTCACTGCTCTAGAATAGCACTGCTCTAGAATAGCACTGCTCCATAAAGTGGTCTTCAGAAATAGGCCTGTCCTTCTGACTTCGGGAGCAGCATCACTGTTTTTGCTCGCCATCTTTGATAGATTGAAATGTTTGAGTGGAAGTTGTTTGATTGTTTTGGGAAAAACAAAGAATTGCCTAAAGCCTGAATTTGCATTGGCTTTATTTATTGCTATTACTGGCTCACTGGAGCAAAATGTGCATATCTCTTCTCAGCTCCATGGTCAATGACATCAACTTGGTGGCTTGAAGGCAGCTATGGTGGGAGAGATTTCAGATCACCACTGGTTTCATCTCACCCCTGGAAAGAGCCACACAAACCAAATACTTGGAGCAAAAAATTAACTTCCTTTACCAGAGGCGGATTAAGGCCCTGGGCACAGAAGAAAATATTAGGCTCCTTAAAAAAGAGAGAGAGAGACAGGGAAAATAAAAATACATACCTTCAGAAGTCGGGGCCCAGGGCACACGCCTGGTGCAGCTGCTATTAAATCCACTTCTGTCCTTTACAGATGAAATCCAGGATTCCTGTACTTTGGAATGGCCTGAAAAGCAAGAGATATCATGTGTTAAACAAGCACTCTCCTGACAGCCTTGGAACAACAGACATCTTTTTTGTTTTCTCCAGAACAGAGGTTCTTTTCAGGGTACAGTAACAAGACACCTGAATTTTGAATCAGAAGCCTTGGTGTTAAATCTGAGCCTCACCATTGATTAGATATATGTTAGTAATCAATACATCTTGTGTTAGTCTTTGAGTCTCAATTTCTCCATCACTAAAACAACATAGACAAACAACTTCCCACTCTGATTGTGAAGAATGAGCAAAGCAATAGATATAAATATAGAGTCCGGGGCAAAGAACAGATAGCAAGGCGAGTAACGGGTTAGAAAATATGGACACCATCTTGTCAATCAAATGAAGAGTTCTTCTCTTCCTTCCAGGGGCATTCCATCCATCCAGGTGGATTTAACATTGCTCCAGTATTAATGACACTTGCATCTGGGTGAGCCATTATGACCTGTGCCCACTCAGTAGAAGAGTGTGGGACAGTCATGGGTGGTAAGGGGACTCCATTGCCTTCCTTTGCCCTCTCTCCTGGTGGGACTGGTGATGACTCCCCGGGGAGCTGTCACAGCCAGATGTTGGCAGGCCTGACACATGACACATGGCAAACTCCAGAAACTTTTCCAGCTGTAACATCTTTGATCTCTGGGAATTCTCCAGACTTACGAAGAAACAAATCTTATAAGACCTCGGGAGAAAGAATTGTCTGTTGCTGGAAGTCTTAAAAGAATGAGTCCTAGCAGAAGGTCTGAGGGCAGTGTTCTGGTTACTGTCGCTGCACCACAAATTACTCCAACACTTAGTGGCTTTAAATAACCATCTTGGTGCATTCAAAGATTCTGTGGGTCAGGGATTCGGAAAGGGAACAGGTTTGACGCTGCTCCCCAGTGTCTGAAGAGACAGCTGGGAAAACTCAGAGGCAGAGCTAGAGACTGGAATCGTTTGGAAGCATCTTCACTCACATGTCTGGCAAGGACCTCTGCTGGTGTTGTTGTCAACCAGAGAGCCCGTGCATGTCCTCGCCTTGTGGCCTGGGCTTCCCCACAGCATGGCAGCCTCGGGCTTTTTAAATGTCAGTGTAGGTCTCCCAAGGCAAAGGTCCCAGTTTCAAAGGCGGAAGCCCATCCCACTTCCTAGCGCCAGGCTTTTATGACCTGGCCTCAGAAGTCACTCAGTGTCACTTTCTACTGCGTTCTATTCCTTCTGAGCAAGTTAGGAGCCCTGCCCACATTCAAGGGAAGGGGAATTAGACTCCACCTCTTGATGTAAAAGTGGCAAGGTTCTAGAAAAGCAAGTGGAGTGGGGGGTACTATTGTCACCATCCTTAGGAAATACAATCTATCACGGATAGCAACAGATATTTCTCACATGGGGCCTTCACCTCCCATCTATGTAATGTGTATAGATAGCTACCGCTTTGATGTCTGTCCTTGGCCTTTGCAGAGACCTGCTCCTCTCCAAGCCCAGGGCTGGGTCCAGTTCATCATTCACTCATGTTCTTACCATTAAGAGGATTTTGCATGCAGCTTGGTGTGGAGGGAGGGCAGAGCCATGACTTGTTCACATGGCATCTCCCATCTGCTGCTCCTGGCACAGAATGGGGCCCAGAAATTGTTATTAGATTGGAACCAATAGGTTATACAGATCTTATAGAATATAATAATAATTTTAAGACACGTTTATACAGTGCTTTTTATGTGCCAGGTGTGGCTCTCAATGTGTTAGGGATGTTAACTCATTTCGTCCTCTGAGGAGCTTTAGGAGGAAAAGCACGGTTATCCCCATTTTACAGATAAGGAAGCTGAGGCACAGGCAGCTCGAGCGACTTGACTGTGATCACTCGGCTAACAGGTGGCAAAGCCAAGGTTTGAACTCAGCAGCCTGGTTTTTAGAGCCTACACTCTTAACCACTGCACCACTCTGCTGCTCCCAGGGTGTGGGGAGCCCTGGTTACATAAGCAGGCTTTTGGGGGGCTGATGGTGATTCTGCCACCTCCTTGAGCATTTCCAAGTCCTTGTCTCTTTCTGGGTGTCTATGCCTTCATCAGTAACGCAAGGAGGGTGAACCGGTTTTCTCAGGGTCTTCCCAGCCTGCTCTATGCACTCTGTCTTCACAGGCAGACTAAGCCAAAGGCTGAACCTTTTATGATATAAGCTTTCATGGTCCCCTAGAAAGGGCTTAATAGGGACTTTCAAAGGTTATGAGGACCCAAAGTCCAGGGACAAAATGCCATAAACCAGAACACATTTATTTCACGTCGTCCATCCAAGAAATGTTTGTGGAGCACCTAACAGATGTCATATTAGCCGGAGGGGACCACAGCAAGTAGGAGATACTCAGGATGAGTGGGGACTCTGCCCTGCTCCTCCACCAGAATACAGACTCAAGAATTAGAAGGGCAGAAGGGAGACAAGTGTGACACTTGGGGCGCCGTGAGTGAGCACAGCCATGGGATCCGACTGACTCTCAGCAGAAGACAGCAATGGCACAATCCTCACTTTGTGATCCCGGCCGACTTGTTTTCTGGGACTGCTCAGAGGCCTGCCTGAGAGGGAACCCACTGAGACACGATGCTCCAGGCCACCCTGTCTTTTCTGGGCACCAAATGCTTGCTCGGCCTACACTCAATGGCCAGCAGAGAGGATGAGGACAAATGACCCCACAGTGGTATCTTGAGCCCCTTCATACTTCAGTAGTGAGAGACCAGCATGACAATGTGGACCACGGCAGAAACCTTTCTCTCCCCAGAAGGGCCATCACCAGGTGCCTCCCCACCTGAAAAAGGACAGAAGGAGGAAGGAGGAGGCCCGGCAAGGTGGGCCTGCAACAGGGAAGCAGCAGGCCAGGAAGAGGCTACAAATTGGATCCCTGCAGCCCGAGCTGCCTGCACTTGGCTCTGATGCCTGAACTGACTGCCCCATCAAAAGCCAGCGCAAGGGAGAGCTGGTGAAAGGTAAATGCCTTCCATTTGCTCTGCTCAACAGTGCTATTAGCAGCACACGGAAAGAATTTGGGTGTCAGATTTTTATCCCAAAAGCCTCACTCAGATAACGGGGTATTTCACTTACATAGCAATCTGCTTTTGATAGGATTTCCCTCCTGTTTTTAAAAACTCTTCCTGCTTCAAGCCTCGCAAAAGCAAAGCTTTGCTCTCTCTTTTTCTTCATCTCTTCTCTCTTCCACCTTCGCAACAACGGCAGAGGCCATTTTCTGAGCTCCTACTCAGTGCAGGCCCCTCCCTGCCCTTGGTATTTCTTTAACAACCTTTGACATCAGTCTGATCAGTCTGCCCCTCATAGAGGAAGGAGGATGTGGTTCAGAGAAGCAAAGTCACTGGCCCAAGTTCACACAGCTGGGCAATGGCAGACTGACTGAGGGCCTGGGGTGAAGCCACAGACCCCACTCCTCCCTGCTGCCCCCCACCCCCCCATGGGTGCTGCAGAAACTCTAAGTCACCAGCTGCTCCAATTTACAATTCCTACACTTAATCGCTTAATCGCTCACTACAGATGTGGTAACGTTGGTTTGGGGGATGTCTTCAGGTAGTCCCATGGCTTCTCTAAAACATTTTGAATTTTCTCCAGGAAGGTAATTTTTCCAAGTTTAACGTGGAGTCAGAGTTTTACTGTTGTTATTGAACACACAGTGGGGTTTTTGATGATCTGCTTGCTTTATTTGGTGTCACTGAGAACTTGCTACATCTACTTCAAGGGAATAAAATGATACCAGAATAGATTTATGGAAAATGAAAACAGGAACTGGCAAAGTCAACGCTATTTCACAATTATTGGCTAAAGGAGTTTGCAACATTCAGATTTTAGTTGCTTTATTATTTTTTGTTCTCTTTCGAATGAATGATTAGTCCGAATTTAAGACATCTTGAACGCTCTAGAATGCCACGTGCCTGGTCCCGAGGAGGGGAAGAGGAGCGCTCTCTGAGAAACCCAAGTATTAGAAGTGTGTAGCTTGCCTGAGGACCGCTCAGCTCCTGTCTCCCCTAAATCGGAAAGCTTCTTTCTCTGTAACCTCAGCAAGCTTGAGCTGCCTCTTTAGAGAACAGAAAGAACAATATCCCCTTTCAAAGACAACACTCCTGCTGTGGTCTAGGGGCTACCCCTCTGCTTTACGGTCGATAGACTAAGGCTGCTAAGACTTTAAAACGTCTCTAAACCTCAGTGTTAGTGTTTCCGAATCCATATTTTTACCAAAACGGTTGCCGAGGGTCATGCCCTGTCCCTTGTAAGACTAGTATGTGAAAGAGCTTTAAGTTCTGCACAGCCTGGTGAAAGGGAGTGATCATTGGCGCCACTGTCATGACCAGGGTCCGCAACATAACTTAATGTGCCTGCACAGCCCTGGCAGTGCCCCCTCCCATGATTAACTGAAAGAGTTTCAACATAGCTCTTTCTGATCTGGTCCTGGCAAACATGCCACCCATGGGAAGACTTGATTTTTATGAGTGATTCCAGGCACTGGTAATGACTCAGTCAAGGGCTTAGCCTAAACTGACACTCGATACTGAAAGGAAAAATAAAAGACTCATTTGTCCTTCCGTCCTTCCTTCCTTCCTTCCTTCCTTCCTTCCTTCCTTCCTTCCTTCCCTCCTTCCCTCCTTCCCTCCTTCCTTCCTTCATTCCACAAACCTAAAATGCTTGTTAGACAGTTTTCAGGTAAGAGAGAACATAAGCATTTTAGAAGCATTATTTAACCAGCTTGTCATGGGTTAAATATCATGTACCAAGTATGGGTGGGAAATTGCTCTGCAAACTGTTAAGGTCATAGAAAGGTGAGACACTGACTTTATAAATCATTTTGAGCTCTTCCGTCAAGCAGATCCCAGAGGTTCCTCTCATTCACCTTTGATCATCTAACTTAGGTCTGCCTGAAGAGTTTAAAATTGTCAAGCATATCTTAAAGATAGGTATTATATTTTTCTGTAACTTACCTATTTCAATGTGGACCTTCTCCAATTCTTGGGAAGCAGTAAGATTTGACAATTAGTGGAAATGAAGCGGAGGGCAGGACATCACAGATGCTCATAGGTCTTTTACTGTGAGGGCTCCTGAAGGAGGATCACTCGCCTTCGCGGTGGCCTGAGGTTCCCGCAGGGTCTCAGTTGCGCCTTCTTAAAAGATGAAGTTCTGCTGCCCGGACTTGTTCTGCCACAGCTGCATAGGCTACGCCTTCTTGGGGGTGTCTGTGGGTCTCTTGGTCTTCCGCTCCTCACCTGGGCTTTTCTCCCCATCCCAGGAAGTCTGTCTGCTTCCTGGGTGAGGATAGAGATATACCGGGAGGAGCTTCCTAGCAAGCAGGTGCTGGGGTATGCTGTTCTGTAGGCAGGTACCCCAGAGCTGGGGAAAAAGCTTTGCTTTGAAAGGGCACCGAGAACTGGGATAAATAGGACATAAAGAGGGTGCACAATTTTCTAAGCTTTAGCAGGAGACAGTAGGGTGCGGAAGAAAAAGAGCACGAGCGCTTTCAGAATATAAAGGCAGGGTGCTTATACTGAGCTTGTCATTTCATGCCTCACGCCACTTAACCGCTGTAAACCTAAGTTTCTTCATCAGTAAAATGGGGATGATAATAACCCTTCCAGGGTTATTGGGAAAACTAAATGAAGTAACGACTGTAAAGTAACAAGCACTATGCCTGTGCCAAATAGTGGGCCTGTGAATAATGTTCAACGACATGGCCCATTACGATCTCAGTCATGAATAACAGTGCAGGCATGTGGCAGCATGGGTGGCCAGTATCCTCCAGGGCAGTGGGGACTATCGGAGACGAGCCCACTGCCCAGGAATCTTCCCGCTCTGGCCTTTTTCGGTAGCTCCTTGCCTGTCTTCCAAACTCCAAAGCTTGTTCTATGCACCATCTACCTCCCACACCAAGAATCTTCTTCTCCCTGTCTTCATCTTTCACCTCTGCCAAGTCCTTGTGCAAAGGTTATCAGACAAGGACCTCTCCCCACCATTGTCCTCAGCGAGCCCTCCTCATGTCTCCCATGGGTGCCCGAGCTCAGGCCGCTTCATCTCTCTCCTGGGCTGCATACTCCCTCTTCTGTGGTTTCCCTGCCTCTGACCCTTCTCCCACCTCACACCCTCAATCTCTACAACCCCCAGATCTTATCAAGCCCCCTGTTTACAGTCTCTAGGATGGGATGCACATACCCCACGGAGTGGTCAGCTGATCCACTGAGTGCAGAAAGACAAACGTTAGAGCTTGATTTGCACATATTTTATACCTCATTCATTTTAACTTCTATTCATGAGTGTGTTTTGTAATATACGCTGAGCTAGCATTTACTGAGCACTTACTGTGTGCTGGGTCCCATTGTACTTATTTTATTAATGTATACAATCATCGCAACAACCCTGGGCTATCATCTCCATTTTAGAGATGGGGAAGCTGAGGCACCGCTGTGTTAACTAATGTTAAAGAGAAAAACCATAGGCCCCAAATGCGTCACTCACGCTAAACGCTTTTGAAACCAAACCAAGATTTCATACCTAACATAGTCTTAATCAACCAGACTGGAACGTTCTTGTCAAAGCCGATGAGGTGGCTGGTCCGGAGGGTCATTTCCAGGCCCCATGGAGAGAAGAGCCAATCTGCACGATACAAAGCTTCTTGTACTCTGCTCTCTTCCCCTACAGCAAGATGTTCCTGCCCAAAAATAATCCTTTCTTTTCTTTTCTTAACGGCTCCTTCGCCACACCTTTGTTCCTATAAAAAACCTTCCATATTGTACAGCCCCTCAGAGCACCCTTCTGATTGCTAGATGGGATGCTGCATCATTCATGAATTAGTTAATAAAGACAATTAGATCTCCAAATGTACTCAGTTGAATTTTGTCTCTTAACAGTAATTTACCTATAGTCACACTGCCAAAAAGTGGCTGCCCTCGCGCTCTTAGAATTATTCTGGTATCACAATACATCTGCATAATTTACAATTAAATAAAAGTGTACACGTTGGGATTGAATGCTTAATTTTTTTTTTGAATTTTTGCTATGGCTGGACAATTTTAAAGGTTTGGATGAAATCAGTACTCTTCACCTTGGCCTTCCAGGTACAGTATGATCTGCCTACCCTTGTACTCTTCTTTCTAGGAGCTTCCCTCCCATGACAGGAACTCAAGCTTCCGGCCTCCAGGCCTTTGCTCGTGCTGTTATCTTTGACCAGAAGGCCCTTCCCTGAAGACCTGTCAGCACAAGCAAAATTTGAACTGTAGAAAAAAGTTTGTGCTTTAATGAGAAACCCTGGGTTGTCTAGAGGATCTCTTCCAGGTTATTTGATTGTTGCTGTGGGAGCTATTTTATAACGCTGGGTAGCGCAGATAACCGATACCCATGCAAAATAATTCTTGTTTACAGGCGTGCAAAGCCCGTCCTATCCACAGAGGTTCAATTCACTCCTCTCTGTCTGTGAAAGAAGCTGGTTTTGCCTCTATTTGCATGCTTATTTCAATATTCCTCAGCTACACCTGTTAGAATGTCTGCCTGGTTCCCTCACTGATTAATGAATTCGATGAAATCTTTAGCAAGTGTCTATTTTCTATCTATGTGAGAGTTTTCTATCTATGTGAGAGATGTTTGAAAATAATCATTTTGTAAAAGTGAGGTGAAACCCAGGGCCCACACTCTTTACTCTTGTCTCATGCCTTCAACAAATCTTCCCTGAATACCTACCTACTTGGTGCCAGGCCCTGGGCGCGGTATTTGGGATCAGCATAACTGCCACCAACTCAGGCTCATGGAAGAGGCTTCATGACACAGGCAGATTCTGTGGGGCCAAAGTGAGGAGAGCCCAGCCCCATTTGGGAACACAGAAAGTTTCCTGAAAATCAAGGTGGTGATTCATATGATGAGTTCATCTCATTACAACAAATACTAAAATTTTATCTAAAAGCATTACACAAAATGTAATTTTATATTGGATATTATTTGAATTAAGTAAAGTAAGACTTGGCAACATCTGGTTCCTCATGAACTACATTAGAAATGATATTTAGCCTATGCACACTTGAAATGAGACTATACTTGAAATAACACTGTATCCTTTACCAAAGAAGGTATTTCCAAGTCTGGGATACAGAACTGTTTAGTTGGAGTTATTCAAACCATAGTTAGTCATTAAAAAACCATCCTCATGAAAAGAAAACACATACCTACACAATAATGGGACCGTAACACTTTCCTGACACCGGGAAAAATTTGAAATTACAGTCATGCCCCATGTAACAATTTTTCTGTCAATGACAGATGGCATATATGATGGTGGTCCCATCATTTTAATGGAGCTAAAAACTTCCTATTGCCTAGTGACACAGTAGCTGTTATAGCATCATAGCACAATGCATGACTCACATGTTGTTGGTGCCGTCAGTGTAAACAAAGCCTACTGCACTGCCAGTTGTATAAAACTAGCACATACAATTATATACGGTCCATAATATGGATAATGGGTAATGAAAATGAACGCCTGTTACTGGTTGATGTGTTTACTGCACTATACTTTTTGTCATTGTTTTGGACCGTACTCTTTCCACTTGTAAATAAATGCTTGCTGTAAGACAGCATGCTGTGTTATGCTGACAGTAGCCTCATACATTTTGTGTTTACAGTGTCTCTCACTGCATCATTGGTGCTCGTGCTTGACTTCATGTCATGTTGTTTTGTACAGTAACATGCTGCACAGTCATGTAGCCGAGGAACAATTGGCTATATCATATGGCCTAGGTGTGTTGTAGGCTGCACCTTCGAGGTTTGTGTCAGTACATTCCATAATGTTCCAATAATGACAAAAATCACATAATGACACATTTCTCAGAATGTATCCCTGTTATTAAGGGGCACATGATTGTAAAGTTAAGACATACATGTATTTAACTGAGTTTTGGATTGGTTATTCATATGCAAATCAACTTATTTTATTCAGCTTTATATTTCAAGTGCCTTGTCCCATTCATTTGTTCATTCATCCTAAAATCTGCACTGAATACCCTGTTGGATCTATTGGAGCTTAAGGGGACATATGATGAAAAAAGATTCAGTTCCTGTCCTCAGAAGGCTTATCGTCTTATGGATGAGTATGGGGAAAAGGTCCGCATGTAAATATCTATAATGCAATTTAATTTGTGTTAATAGGTAATATTCCAAGTGCTAGGAGAACAAAGGGGACTGTGATAACTTGTGAGGTGTTCTGAGCAAACAGAGAACTTTCCACCAAAGAAAAAACATGAGTCTATGTTGGACTACAAAAGTCAGAAATGACAACTCATTCCCACTTTCAGAAGTATGGGTGTCAAGAGCATTGTTAAAAATAATTTTCAAAAAACTAAAAACATGGCTTTTTTACAAATATAAAACAAATGATGTCAAAGACTTTGTTCAACTCTTTAATAAGATGTTAGAAGCAGTTCAAATAGGAATTGAAGGAGCTAGATATTTGGGGGCAATTTAATTTTAAAAATTTAGGAGTAAGATTACAGACAGGATATAAAAGGGGTTAATGAACAATGAATTTTGGGTTATTGACAGAGGAGACCCTGACCCCATTGTATTTAACCCCAGGCTCAGTGAACTGGGATAAATATTTCACAGAAGGCCTGTTTGCCTTGGGATTTGATTTGAGGGTCCCTCCCGTCAAGTTTGAGATGGACTGAGAAACTGTTAGATGACAAATGGTCTCAAATCTGGTTTTGTTCCTTGTGTCCTTTCTGCCAATATTTCACTTGAGGGCTGTGATGGAGGTTTGTAGGGAAAAAAATCATTTAGGTATTTGGTATTTGGAGAAAAGGAGCACACCATATTTTAAGGTCCATGGTGTCATGGTGTCATAAATATTATCTGACACTTGGAAATAGGCAACAGGGCTTAGTGAAAGATGTTCTTTCCTCCAGCAACATTCTGGGCTTTGACCTTTGACTGGTTTTCTATTGAGTGGGATATTTTCAATTCTGTAAGGGCTGAGGTTAGTTTGTAGTTCTTTTTGTGTTTTTTGTTTGTTTGATAGAGTTGAAAATTTCTAACTGTATTAAGCTCACATGGTTCATACTGCAATGCCATTAATAATACAGTCAAACCTCAGGTTCTAGAATATCTTGGTTCTAGAACAATTCAGTTCTCAACCAAGTTGTTCATGGAAAAAAGTGTCTCAGTTGTCTAACAAAACTTTGGGTCTCGATTCTCAACCCCAAAACGCTTTCATGCTGAGACGTATACATTCAGTCACACATCTCTCAGGTGACAAAGATTTGGTTTTCAAATAAATTGCATCTAGATCAGTTTTCCAGAATGAATTAAGTTCAAGGACAGAAGTTCCACTGTATTCCAATGGTAGCGGGTGTATCCAGTTGGGGTTTTTTCAGGATCAATAGTAGCAGCAGTGGTGGCACCAGCAGAATGAGCTGATTTGCCAAATTTCACAGGGAGCTTTGAGAAGATTCAGCCAGCACATAAGAAAGAAAGAGGCTGGACTTTTTAGGTAATAAAAAGAAGCTTTTTTTGACAGAGAAGTAGTTTGAGGCATGAGGGGGGTGATGGGGCCAATTGGTATGAAGAAATTTGTGAATCGTGTTAACCAGTATCTAGATTCTGCATGCTGGACTTGAATGAAAGACCAAGGATAACCCCCGGGGGGCCTAAGCCAGAGAGAGACACTCCACTCTGCACTCAAAGACTGGAGTCAGGACTCTCAGCAGGAGGCCCAGGGATTATTCAGAGCTAGAGGACGGGGGCTTGGGTATTTCAGAGAAACACTGATGTGGCAGAATTCACAGAGGTAGTAACCAGTCCATGTGAGGAGCGAATGAGGAGAGGACCATCTCTGCTACTTTTCTAATTTGAGTGTTTGAGAGGAAGGTGATGCCATTTAAAACTGAATAAAGAAAAGCCGGTTGAAGGGAAATGGCTGAGGATGGTGAATTTGGTCCAAGATATAGTGAATGCCAAGCAGGAGCTGGGAAATCTTGATGAACTGGACAGAACTCAGAGAGCCCCTTGGGTTTTTTGTTTTCTATGATGAGTCTGCCTTGGAATAACCTGTACCCTTGAAAGTATTTATACTTCCAATCCTTTGACCTCTTTCACACATCCCTCTATCTGGACAGGAATGTACAGTACAGCATAGGAAATATCGTCAATGATATTGTCATAACTGTGTATAGAGCCTGGTGGCTACTGGAAATATCAGGAAGGGGACACTTTGTAAAGTATATGATTGTCTAACCACTATGCTGTACACCTGAAACTAGTACAAAATAATACTGAATGTAAACCGTAACTGAAAAATAGAATTAAAAAAAAAGAAAGTATTTATAGAGGCGGCACAGACTGACGCTCACAGCACAATTCTGGCAGAATGTGACACTTCTATCATCTTTTTAGACAGTTATTTATGAGGATTTGAATACCTGCTACATGTCAGGCATGTACTGGGATGCAGAGGTTACTCAGACACATTCTTTGTCCTTTGAAGGTTCATAGTATCCCAGGAATTAGCAACAGTAGACAAGAATGGTGGGTGGGGAGGGGGTGAGAGAGTCCCAGAGAGGAGCCCACCCACCTCCTAGCTGGAGGCAACAGCTCTCTCCAGGGGCACTAGGTCAGCTGGCCACAGGGTTTCTGTGCTGTCTCTGTGTGATACCAGAAGTCACTCACAGGAGGAAGGGGAGAAAGTAACTAAAAATAACGTGGTTTCTGATTTGAGTATTTTGCAACATTCTTTGAGTCATTTTAAGGAACAAGTCCCTGTGTTCTTGCAAGAAGAACTTGGAAATCAGCAGCCATAGATTATTTGAGTCACAAAATGTTTAAGACCTGAACCAGGCTTCTAGAAATCCTTCAGACTTTGCTTCACCCTAAAAGAAGGGAAAAAGCTTCATTTTCCTTCTCTCTCTCTCTCTCTCTCTCTCTCCACATAACTACTTCTCTCTCCCTCTCCTTCTCTTCTTTCTTTATCTCTGGAACACAGGTACAAAGAAAGACACTGACCTGATCCCTTTAGTCCCCAGTCAATAGCATAGCATCACCAAAGGTTCAGATTCAGGTACAAGGTGTCAAGACTTTTAGAGGCTGTGTTGGGCAAACATTACTGCAGACTCCTGGGAACAAAACAAAGAGAATCTCTCTTAAGGGTTAATCAAGCACTGCGACAGAAATTAAAATTGGGAGGACATACACCTCCCCTCCTCACATGCCCTTCTAGCAGACACCCTTCTAGCAGAAAGGGTGTCAGCTGGGGGATAGGGGACCTAAGCTCTGGTTTGCCATTTAACTAACTACAAGACCTCGAGTAAGTCATTCCCCACTATCCCTGTGGCCCTGGGCTTTCTTCGTCATTGTAATATGTGCCTTGCCATCCTCACAGGCTTCTTTTAAAGATCACATCATAATGCAAATGAATGAAGTTTCAGGAAGTGCTATTCAAATATAAGATGTTCTTGTTACTATTATTATTGTTGTTGTCACCATATCCTGTCTGCCAGGAAGGGAGAATTTATGACTCGACCATCCCTTTGCACTAGCACCTAAAAAAGATAAAACCACCGCTGGCAAGACTTTGTTTGACCCAAGAAAATCTAAATGCATAGTAGCCATTGACCCAAAAGCATGACACATTTTATAGCATGTTTCTAAGTAGCAATTTTTCCACACACAAAAAGAACAATGTCCCTTGGCTTCAGGGTTTTTAGCAAGACTTACTTATTTTTCCCTCTTAAAGAACTTCTAAAGATTTCTGGAAGCATCAAATCACCCTTGAATCTGTTCATTTCCTACTAATTATCCACAAAAGCACTTCTGACTAATATAATAGGCTGTAACATTCTGGAGAACACCGAACACGCATTCAGATGAATGCTCTCTAGGACGTAGAGAGAGCACAGGACAGGGAACTAAAAGGGCCTCAGAGGGTCCCCATCTCGTCCTGTAGGGGTTACTGTCGAATGCACAGTCTGTAAGAAACAGGAATTTTTACAAAGGGGGGAAATTTTTTCATGAAGAAAGACTTTTTGTGCCAGGCCTAGAAAGTTCTCCGTGTGTCTGTAACACACACTGTTGGGCACAAACACTCCCGCCATCATCACCACCCTGGAAAAGACCCCATGCTCCACTCACATGGAAACTAAACTAGGTCCCAACATTCTGAGGGTTTGCAGAGTTTCTTGGGTTATTGCAAAGAGAGCTATTGACCATTTATCTCTGATCAAAAGACCCTTCTTGTGGGAACTGCGGTTCAACTTCATTTTCAGTCAATAAGAGTGACTTCATTACTTCAATGTCAGTTCAGTAAGATTCGTCTGCCACTTTGTGCCAGACACGTTGCATCATCATAGGCCCTGGGGAGACAGGACATGCACAGCCCTGACTCCTGGTGTGTACAGATCGACTGGGGTCAAGACAAGATGTGATCATTGAGAATCCTTTCTACTTTCAAATTTCACGCTTTTCGAATGCCACACATCTAGTATGTTTGCTTCCATTTGTTTGTTTGTTTGATAGGTTGTTTTTGAAGTTTGTGGCTATTCTTCTGCCAACCCAGAGAGAAATAAAGAATTAAGAAAGAATCAGGTTAATGTAACCTGTGAAGACAGAGAAACCGGACAGTTAGAGCTCCCAAAATCTGCATAGGAGCCAGGATGTTCTGTCCTGCCCGTAATGGTCAGATTAACCTAAACGCATCAAAGCTCTAACTGTCCTCAGCCAACTCAGCAAAGGCTTCAGGTTGCAACAGAGGGGAAGGCAGAGCAAAGGATAATGAATACTGTGATAAAAAGAGTTTGGTGAGAGATGAGAAAAAAAACATTTTAAGTGAGGGTTGGGCAAAGTCTTGCAAAGCCAATATGAGGGATACGCAAGGGAATCCTTCTCAAGGTTGAATTGGTGACTAGACCAATTTTTTTAAAACTGGCATTGATTAGCAAGTGTGACTATCTGGGCTATTTGGAGCTTTAGTTTTCATTCCAAGAAACTGGCAGCATCTCTCACCACTGATCTCCCCCAATTGATGGATGGTAGCAATTATATAGAGTTATTTATGTAATGTGTTGTAATAGCAGCGCACGTTGGCTGTCACTCTGACCCAGACACCCCCTCGCTCAATTATAAAGAAACCCCATCACAGAGCTGCCTTCAACCAGGGGCCAGAGTGGGGAAAAAAAACTTTTTACTCCTCCTCTCAAAGAAATAGGAACTTTGAAGGCCTTTGAGAAAATAATGCCTCTTTGGTAAGAATACTTAACAGTATTAATGTGTCTTTGTGACTTATCATTCCATCTGGGCATTTTTATTCCTGCTTGGTCTCATAGCAAACAAAGATTATTAATTTAAAAGCTAACTACCATTCTTTCACTACATGGATGTTTAATGACAGTGTATTAAGTGTCTTGTCTCTAGGGAGGTGCAAAGATGAACTATAGCTCCTGTGTTCTAGAAGCAAGGTGCCTGGTGTCTTTAAGATGAGAACAGGAATAATAATCTTAATAATCACAGCTTTTCTTTATTGAGCACCTGCTGGGTACTGGACATTGCACTGGGGGCTTTACCATACAATCCCTTATAATGCTCAGATGAGATCATCTCTTCTGTCCTCTTGCCTTTAATCATTGATGTCTTCACTCTTCCTTGAGTGCTGGGTGTGCTCCTGACTCAGGGTCTTAAACTGTTGCCTCTTCCTGGACTGTTTTTGGCTCAAAAATCCGTGTCTCATTTCCCCACTGCGTTCAGGTTTCTGCTCAAAGATCCCTTTATCCGGCAGACCTGTACTCACCAGGCCAGGTCAACAAGCAGCATCTGCGGCACTTGTCATTCCTGACAAATTAGTGATCCCCCTTGAAATTGACAGTAACCAGCGAGTGGTGATAATTGCAATGTTATGATATGTACTAAAACACTGAATAGCACATTTTAAAAGGGTGAATTAAAAAAAATAAAATAAAAAATAAAAGGGTGAATTTTATAGTATTGGGTTATATTGCAATGCAGCTATTTAATAAAATAATAGAATGGCAATAGTTGATTGTCTTTTTCTCCCCCTCTAGGAGACAAGCAGGACTTTGTTCTCTTCCTGGTTGTACCCTCCGGGCCTAGAGAAGTACTGAGCACAGAGTAGCCGATCAATAAATATTTCCTGAATGAATGAACATGTGAAAAGAAAACTTCAAAAGGAAAAAAACCCCACTGATTAGCCACAAGGATGTTAGTAGTTTTTATTTCATCAGTTGTGAACAGTTTCTCCCAGAAGTCAGATCAGGATAACACCTGGCACAGGTTGTCTGCTTCTCAAAGAATCAGTTGGGCTTCTACATTCCGTTCTTCTCCTTCCCCTCCCCCTCTGCACCACTGAGCTTTTCATCTCGAAAGGGGGGTTTTCCTTCTTGCATGGACCAATAGCCTCATTGGAAACAAACCTATGAATCCTCACGGGTGATAAGGCGATTCAAAGCCCTGAGCAGAATGGGCAGAATACAACTCCCTGGCTCTTTCTAAAAAGTCCTGTGCAAGTATCAGGGCACTTTTATTTCTTGCTCTTAATCACCATTTGGTGAAAGAAATACATCTTTCCTTCCAGGAGATGTTGCCCACCTGTGGTCCTTGTCATCTGCTTTGATTTTTTTGACCTTGAGAGATGATTCTCTAGGCTGTCACATTCCTAGGTCACACTGTGTGCTCACAAATTTAGATGCATAGATCTGTTTTCAGGATTCATGCTCACACTGTCTGGATGTAACATTCTTCGTATAAATCAATTCCTCTCTGAAAAACATAGGTTTCTCTTATACCTGATGACAAATTATTTTATAACACATCACCACATGCAATATCTCATTTAATTTTATAACAAACCTATAAGGTAGGTATAATCCTCCTTAGAGAGGAAGAAACCAAGAACTTAATCATTTTATGAAACATAAAGTGAAGACCCAAATCCAGGTCTTCAGATTTCAAATCAAATATGTTTCATCTAGTATACAACTGCCCTGCAACATTTTCATGGAGCCCTCTTGGAAATTAAATATACATAATATAGAGTACGATAAAGATATATATTGCTCTTATTTTATGGGCAATAATGAGAAACTGAGGTGCAGTTTAGCCATTATGCAACAGAGAACAGCACTCACTCCTTTCTTTGCCATAATCCTGGAAATTTAAAGCTTTTTTTTTGAGGAACTGAACTTTCTTTGGAATGCTCAGTCTCCATCTGAAAAATTGGTATTGGTTCTGTTTTCTACATTTGTAAATGAGCCACTTCAAGGCTGAGAGAGATTGCTGGGGAGGGAAATGAACTGGGGCTCCCAACCTCAGCCAGAACTACTTATGAGGGGTGCGCTTCCTTGAGGAGCACCTACAGGGCCAGCCAAGTTCCACTGTGGCAGAAAAGCATGCACGCACATTTCCTCTGTCTTCATGACTTTAGGCAATAGATAGGCTCTGAAGAATTGCATGAAATCACATGTGCATCAAGTCACCCAAAAAAATAGTTGTAAGAGAAATAATCTTTGGGAGGGGGGAATATGTAATTGTCTTTCCTCCCTTCTCACTTCATATTTCCTTGTTCATGATTTTTCCACTATTTCCTCTCTGTTCCCATTCTGAAATATCTTTCGTTACCTATTGGCTGCTGACTTTCCCAGAACGCATGGTTACAGAAGAATAAAGCAGAAGACTTAAGTTATCTCATTTCTGGTTTGGAAAGTTTCATCAGGTTTACATACTCAGGAAGTCAGTGTTTATATCCTACCAAAATTTAGCCCAGGGAAAACCATCCCCACGGAGCTCAGAGCTGAGGGACAGCAGACATCAGGCACCCTGTGATCCAACCACCTAACCCAGGTGGCAACATATGTGGAAGGATCTGGAGGGATGTGCTGCAGAATAATGGGTTTACCAATAGCCCTGTGAACACTCCTTGTCTTCCTAGTTCCCAAACACACTAGGTCAAGGCTAAGGAGCAAGGATTAAGGAAAACAATTTCAAGGAGAAGAAGAAATGCAACTGCTACCTTACTGCCTCATCTCGTCACTCAGGATCATAACAGGCATCCAACCTGCAGAGCAGCAGTTGCTGATGGGGGTAGATGGTCTGTAGCCCTTGCATGCACAGAGATACTTAAGCCACCAGCCAATCCCGGGGAATTTCAGAATGAGTGTGGCAGGGGGTTGTGACAGGTTCAGGATCGAGTTGCCTCAGTCTGAATTTCAGCTCCATCACTTATTAGCTATTTGATCTTGACAATAATAACAGTGTCAGCGTCACAGGATGGTAAAGATTAATTGAATTAACATGTGTAAAGTCTGTGGGAGAGTCCCCAGTACGTAGTAAGTACTTCGCAAATGTGAGTAGGTTCAAGTCAAGCAGTTTTGAGGAAGTCGGGATGGAACCCAAAGTCTTGCCGTGTGGGATTTTCCCTTTGTCTCTTTCCACCAGGCCCACCCCTTAAGTTGATTCTTCTTTTAGAAGAGTCCTCCCTTGGATTAATCAGGCATTGTGTAGTCCTTGGTGTGAGTCTAGGGTAGTGGGAGGATGACTTCCAAAGTCCCTGCTGTGTTTTCACCCCTGTAAATTTCCTCTCCCCATATTCTACCATTAACTGTGGCTTCCTTTCCCACTCCATCCCCCATCCTAGTTCACTGAGAAGTGAATGTAGTTTTCTCCACTTTGCAACCTGAAACTGGTATCATTTAATTTTCTTTAAATATTCCAGGGCCACAGTGATGGGAAGAAAAAAAAAAAAAAGAAAGCATTTCCATAACACTACATTTCTTTTTACTAAGAAAGATGGCCAAATTCAACATGCACACACTTGTCTTTATTTAAAACCTCTTCCATACTGTATCTGAAATCTCTGACAGTTTTTTCTTCTCAGTGTTTAAAAACAGCTTAATCCTGTTTTTAAAGAAAAGCTTCCCTAAGGACCAGCAATTCACTGCCAGTGTCAAAACGAGGTGAAATATGGAAATAGCTTTAAGCAGAAACACGTCTTCTTAACTTATGCTTGCTACACAGCAAAGTGTATCAAAAAGAACATGGACTGAAAATCAAAAGACCAGGACTTTCCAGATCATTGTTTCCTCTATTTATGATTTGCTATGTGACATTGGGTAAGGTTCTCCCCCGGGACCTCAGCTTTTCATTTTCAAACCAAGGAGTTCCAATTTTAGAGCAGTGGTCCTCCCTCCCTCCCTCTTTTCCTTCCGTCTTTCTTTCCTTTCTCCTCTTCCTCCTCCTCTCTCCTTTTCCTTCTCCATCTTTCTCTCTTTGTTTTCTTTCTTTCGAGCAACAGAAGCACCCCTCCCCCCATGAAATGAAATCTCGCCCAGCTGGCCAACATATTGAACATGAAGATGGAGAGGCTCTTTATGTTGCTTTCCTCCTTGCCTTCGGGACTGCGCATGCCAGCTAACTAGCAACCTAGGTCTCCTTAGAATCCAGTTTTTTAAAAGAAAACACGCTGTGTTACAGGATGAGACACCATACCATACAGGGCAAAGTGTGTGCACTTTGGAATGAGGCAGACCTCAGTCCAAACCCTTACTCATGTCTGCTCTTACCAGGGTGTGACTACTGACGAGTCATTTTACATGAATTGCTCCTTGAGTCCTCATTTCTTCATCTATAAAATGCAAATGGCAACAATTCTAAAGATTAAGTAGAAGAATTATTAAAGGATGAGTTAAATTCCCAGCATATAGTACGAGTTCAATAAATATAATGGGTGGTTTGTTACTGAGAAGACCAAATGTCCCATCTAACATCTGTAGTCCTGGCATAATTATTAATAGCACACCCTTTCATTCATAAAAAGGTCCTGGTTTGGACAATAAATCATATGACTATTACCACCTCCTAAAACCCCCTCCCCAGTTTTGATTCAGGGGGCTCTGAAAACATGCAGGATTCTAAGAGTTGTGACCCCTAGAATCCCACAAGGGGTCACAAACAATTTTTTTAATGCCGAGGCACCAGAACGCAGTCGGTGCCATTGCAGAGGTTAGCAGGTGGCCCATAGACACAGAGGAAACATTCGTTTCATGCTCTTATACTTCACCGGCAGAGAGGTCCCCTCAGCCCAATCACTGGCAAATTCCATGGGCAAACCCCTTTGGAGTCAGAGTGGACGAGCATGCAGAAGGAAGCCAGCTCCCCGGGACAGCCAGCATTTGCTCATGTCAGCTAGGAGGCTGTGTGCTTAGAGTAAGCAACCCCTCGGCCATTTCACATCTCCTGCGTTCCCTGGGTTTCTTTCCCTGGTTGACACAGGCATGTGTGATTCACTCGCCCTGTTGGGAAATAAAACACTTGTATTGTAAACTTAGAATTGGGAAAAGGAGAACCCTGATCTTAAGAGTGTATTCCAAGTAAACACTTATCACTTTGGCAGGCTCAACAAACAGCATTTTGGAGTGTTAACAGCCCTTAATAAGGACTCTCACTGCTGTTAGTTAAACAAACAGGCCATAAGTGGAGGGAGGCAGTCAGCGGCCTATCTCCACATTGATGGATTGGTGTTGGTTTTGGCCTCCATGACTGGTGGACAGTCTAGCCCCGGCGCCTTCTGAGAGCTGGTGGTGGTCGCCCCCCTTTGGGAACAAAGCCTGATTGTTCAAACCCCAATTGAAACACGTGGTTGTCAACAGACTTGATGCCACTTTCAAATGTTAGAGGTAATCTTGGAGATGGAATTTGGATGTTTAAATATTGGCATTGCTGGAATATTTTCATGGCCTATAGCATCAGTGGGGAAGGAAGTTTAGAAAAATCAATGACCCTTTGTGCCTATATCTGTGAATAGCTGCTCATCTCCTTGGGAGGGAAAAGGCCTTGTGTTGGTGGGAGGGGCAGGCAGCATAAAAGTTTTCATGCAAATGGCTTTGCTGTTGCAGAGTTAGATCTACTCTCAAAGCTGGGCTGCCCCTAGTTTGTTTTAAATATCAGGAAAACCGTCTGTTTTCTCTTTTTTGTTGTTCACAGATAATAATAGCCTCACCTATTCTCCCAGGTCCTCTTCAAACCCCACTTACCTCCTCCTGGAAGTTTCTCTCTTGCTTAACCTTCCCTCACCCTAATGGGCAATTATCCCTTCTCTGAATTCCCACCATACGAGACTCAGCTGAGAAATGAGTTATTTGAGTTGCATGTAATCAATGCAAGTACCTCTCCTCCAATGACTGGAAATCCTGGCTGCATATTTAAATCACTTGGTGGCGGGGGAGGGGGCAGGGGCGGGAGTGGGGGTGGGAGGTGGAGGGCATCAAAAAAATGTTCTCCACATAATCCTTATAGGTAGAGTTGAGAACCACCACTTTTCTCCAAAAAAAAAAAAAAAAATCTAAGTCTGTTCATCTGGGTAGGGGCCAGGAATTTTCAGTCTCAACCAGCGTCCTGGGGCAGGTCTCCCAGGTCACACTCGAGAAATGCCCTTGTGTTCTAAGTGGGGCCCAATCGCTGACAGATTAATATTGCTTTCTAAGGAGAATCCTTTAGTCTCCTCAGCCTTCCGATGCCATTTACATAAATAAGATTGGAGGTAAAGGTTGAGGCAGAGATGAATCATTCTACTTCAGACAAGAGAGAGGGCTGAACATGTGGGAGTAGCGGGCAGGGTGAGGGTACCGGGATGGAGGAAACTGGGACCAGCGAGGCTGGGGAAAAGGGAGAGCGGAAAACCCACAACCCTGGCACACGGCCATGTCCCAGAACAAACGTTAAGCAATGAAAATATTTTAAGAGAATATTATAAATTGCTTGCTCCAAGGTGTGCAAAGCAATCTCCCTCCTTCATCTCCCCTTAGAATCTTGAGTAAAGAGGTGCTGGAAGCCATCTCCGCACTGGCCAGGGTGGAAGCAGGGAGCAGACGAGAAGCGGCAGAGTAAGAAGTGAAGGACAGCTCACATCTGGCTCACACGTGTGGGCTTCCCCGTGAACACAGCCTGTTACACAAAACAGGTGTTCAACAACTATTTGTGAAACAAATGGAATAACTACCGGGAAAAAGCTCAGAAGACTGTGGCTCCTACCGCCACAAAGGACTGACAAGGTTAGAAAGAGAAACAAAGTGGCCTTTCCCTTATCAGTTTGCAAAGGCAGTCCTGACCTCCTCAATTTCAAGCTACGTGGTACACCAAGAGTCTTCCAAGAAACAGCAGGCAAGTTGAAAGCTTATAGAACCAAAAAAACTTTTCATGTTCCATTGACTTGGCTTTGGGAGTTTGGCTGTTGTTACTGTTTTGGAAAGCTTGGGCAAAAAAAAATTAAACAGGGCATTCGAAATACATGGAGAAACAGCTCACATAGTACCTATCCTGATGTGCACATTGATCAAGTAGTGCAGGGGACATCTATATGATCCCCAGCTGGGTGAGTGAAATTTTGCCCTGAGTCCCATCTGTCTAAGCCGAAGTGACAGACAGAGCCTGGGGTTTCTACTTACAGCTCAGATGGGTCCGGCTCAGCAGCATCTCTTCCCTTGTTCTGCAAGTTATTTTACTTTGCTTGGAAGTTATCTGTACGTATTTTTATCTGCCCAGCATCCTTACCCTCTTTGGGCAACTCCCTTCTTCGTCTGTGTCATGCCAGCGGAGTTGCTGGTCCCCTCATCTGCCAGCACCCCCTTCCTGATCCTGGGGCTGGATACGTGGCTCCAGATCAGCCAGTGTCAGTGTCCTGCACTGCTAGCCATAGTGATTGGTCCAGGTGAAGCCGTCTAATCAAAGCAAGGCCAATCAAAGTCATGCTTCACTTGAAAAATACGCAATAGAAACTATTAAGCTGGAAAGCATGAGAATCTGGAGCATAGGATAGACCAATACCCAGAAGGACAATGAACCAAGGGATAGAGAGAGGCTGAGCCCTGATGTCACTGTTGGAACCCCTGCACCCGGCTGTATCCGAAGGGAGTCATTGCTGGACTTGCCAGGCACACAAAATTTCATTCATTTGTTCATTAATGCTTAGGTTAGTTTTAAGTTGGGTTTCTATAACTACAAGGGAAAATGTTATCATGAATATAAATGAGTCTTAAATGCCTTTTTATTCAAGTTATCTTCATGAAGAAAAATGGAATAATCACTGCAATTATTGACTGAACTCCCATTCGGAGTCAGGGCCTGAACCAGGATAGTAAGTGCCTTTCATATGCACGTCCCACTTAACAAATGAAGACATCTGAGACTCAGAGGTTGCTTGATGTTGCAAACATCACTGAACTGATCCGTGGAGGAGTCGGAGATCCCACTCCACGTCTCAGTTTACATCCACTCCACTCTGTGCTTCCAAAGGAAGAGTGTACATGTAGGGCAGCCTAATTAATATTTAGAATTAGCGATTCTTTTGTGCTCAGTTAACAGAGTGCCAGCACTTCCCTGTGATGCTTGGCCCTCAGCACGGTTCCTTCTGTCCAACGCAGGTCTCTAAGCTTCCCGAGCAGCCCTGTGAGGCAGAGCCTGGCTCGGAAACCAGTGGCAAGGCTGCCCTGCTGGTCGGATGACCTTCCTTTGCCACGTACCAAGCAGTCAGAAGAGGCTTTCTCTGCAATTAGCACCCACTGACTGGAGGCTGGGGGTGGAGGGCAAACACTAAGATGGTGAGCTTCATCCAGGATCGGCTGCTTTCTTGGACCACAGTGAGCCCATCCAGCCGTTGCTACCGGGGGGAAGCCGAGGAGTGCGGTGGATCCAATATATTGGAAACAGGAAGGAGCATATCCAAGCTCATTCCCCCTCATATTTGACTAACTTTGCCCATCCTTCTACTCCCTCTCCTGCTTCCCCCTGGAAGTGGGAAGAGAGTAGTAGCCCGAGGAATACATTCCAGAGACCCACTAATGAGATTTTTCTTTATCTGAATATGAACTCCCATTCCCAGTTGTGAAAAAGGCATGGTTTCCCCTTGTTGAAATGGCCAGTCCTAATGCTGGAAGATGTCTGCACTACCATTCATTGCCTCTGTGATTCTGGGTAAGTAACATAGTCTCTCTGAGCAGCAGTTCCCCCTTCTAAAAGCTGGAATGATGCCTCCTAACCAAGGTATCAGAAGAATTTCTCAAGGCGACGTGCCATCACTCCTCCCAGTGCCTGGCATGTGACAGATGTTCCCTAATTGTCAATATTCGTGGGCTTTCCCCAGAGTGTTCATGGGAACGAACTTAATGCTGCTGGGCCCTCACTCCTCTGCCTAATCTTCAGTTACTGCCTGTTAAATAGCCAACATCTTCCAAATGGGGCAGGAAGTGAAAGATGGCCTTCCTCATTTTTCATATTTCAGGATCCTAGAACCCCAGCAAATAATCCCCGGGCACAGTTGGGTAGATAGATCAGAACCATCCTAATGCCACGGAATTACTACCCCAGACTAATCAACAATTGCGTGAACTATTTTGATGCTAAGGGTAACGTGGGTTAGTTGTAAGTGCTATGGTGATACCAGAAATATTTTTGGAAGCATGGGCAGAAGTCTCAGGTTTCAGATACTGCCCCTCCACCTTCAACTGAAGCCCCAGGGCCACAGGTTGGATGCAGCAGGTGAGAATGAGATAAGGGGCCCCTAACATCTTCTAAGGTCACAGCCTTTTATTATTGAACTTACCATTCTGTCAAGGTCCAGGTATGTACCCAACACGCCCCCCTCTGGAGTGGGAGGGTCTCCCAGCCTCTAAACAATTCAAGGGGTGCTCAAGCTCAGGGAAGGTCTGTTCTAGAACTTCCCCACTCTTCCCTGTGCAGACTAGAAAGGCAGGGGTCTAGGGAAGAGGGGTTGCTTCCATGAAGGTTTCTGCCAAGACGGAAGCATGGAGGACAGTGACTTGCAATCCTTAATGCATATTATGGATCACCTGGGGCTCTTGTCAGAACAGAGAATCCCATGCAGCAGCTCTGGAGGGGGCCTTGAGATTCTGCATTTCTAAAGCCCCCAGGCGACACTGATGCTCTTGCTCGGGAACCACATTTGAGACTAGCAAGGCTCTAGGGCATAGGAGGTTTATAGCAAATGTTTGCTAATTAATTAATAATAGATAAATTGATGAATGAACACACAAATGAATAAAAAGGGGCAAAGTAGATTAAGATGGAAATTCTATTATCCAGGGTTAGGCTGGAGTTAGGGACTATGCCTCTTGACTTCCATACTTGGCCTTTATCTTCCCCATATGTTTCTTTGGATTCTTTTTTGCTCTGTTATCACTCCTTAGTGACGAGGCAGTAGAAAGATCAAAGTCACTATCTCTGGTGTAGTCTCTGAGCCTCAGTGACCAAATCTATGCGATGGAAACTATACTACCTATCTCACAGTTGTTGCAAGGGCTAAATGGCTCTAAAGAAATGGTGGCTATTGACTACTATTCATATTAATTAACTTGAAGTAATAACAGAGAAAAATATTACTTGTCTATCTATGTGCTGGCACTGTCCTAAAGCATTGGAGATCCACAGTGTTATACCAGTTTTACAGACAGGGAAACTGAGCCTTAGAGTGGGTGACTTGCATTCAAGCTCACAAAGCTAAGTGAGTGGTAGGGGCCAGCTCTGTGTTATTCTGAAGCCATATTCTTCTCCCCCACACCCTATCCTGCCTCTCCTCTGTGCCCCGGTTGCGGGCAATGCGCCCCATTTGAACACAGTACTCCATAGTCAAAGGCTCTGGGCATGAGTGATCAAGGCTCGGAATCCAACCTCCATCCAGGCTCGTTTCTTAGCTGTGGAGCAGACAGTCTGTTTACACAACACGGGTCTGGGATGGCAACATCCTCGGTGTCTATTCGTCTGCTTTTTCCTTCTTTCTTTTCTCACTCAGACCTTTAATGAGTCAGTTATGGTCAAATCCAAGGACAGCGTGTGCCCAGCTCAGGCCGACTTACCGGGAAGGTGTCTGAAGCCCCAAAGGTCACTGGGTAAAAGTGTCAAAGCAGACAGACAAATGACCTCTCGCCTCCTTGCAGGAGGGAGCTGTTTGTTCAGCAAAGGGCCCAGGCCCTCCTCTCCAAGTCCCACACAGGCCCGAACACCACCCCCGCTTTCCAACCACAGATGTTTTCTTGCTCACAGCCAGGTTCCAATTGGGGCAGGATCTGCCAGATTGAGCTCTAGAAAAGGCTGAGAGGAAAGAAATGTGAATCTGAAATGTTGTTTTCACCACACTAAACCTAACTTCCTGGTCCCCAGCCCAATCCCACCTCAGTATCACCCCACCTGGGGCAGAGATGGCTGACTGCTCCCCAGAGGCTCCTACTCCCCTTTCACAACACAGAATTGTCACTGGGACATGGTTGCCCTGTCAGTGAGCTCATTTCCGAACACCGCTTGCTTCTCGTGGGGGTCACATGACTGCTTCTCACTGATGAACAGAAGTGATGTGTCTTCCTCCTGGGCCAAGGCTTGCCATCTCCACCCTCTCTTTTTTTCATCCTAGAGACACACAAGCCACAGGTGGACGTCGCTTCAGTCTCTGGCTCCCCATGCAGAAGGCTACCCGGGGACCGGGAACACCCACACAGGTAGCTTGGTGAGAGAGAAATAAAGCCTTATCATTCTGTAGCCACTGAAACTTTCAGATTTGCTATCGCAACTAAGGTTACTCTTGCTAGTAAACTCTAGGGCTGGGAGAGCAACATAAGCTCTGATTGGACCTTACACTGTGCTCAGAACTTCATCACTGGAATCTCATGGAACCTTCATACCATTCTGGCAGATACTCACTATCTGCATTTCAGGCCATAGAAACCCTGTTTCTGGGATGTTAAATCATTTGCTCCAGATCATACGGCTAGGAAGTGGCAGACATAGATGCAAACATCAGTGTAATTTGTAAGCAGCCCCGCCTTTTGCCATCTGTAGCCAGTGTGATCCTAAAGGTCCATCAGGAAGAGCATCTTCCCACAGCTGTCCCAAGACATAACCAATCATGAACTCACCGATCGGCTTATAGGACTCCTCTCCGGCAGGCTCCCACTCGGGGTCCGGGAGAAACGAGAGCAGGGAGGGTGAGTGAAAGCTGATTCCTCACCCCTCCCCTCTTACCTGGCCAGCCATGGGACAAAGGGAGCCCTCACAGGGGTAGAAATATCCTTCCTGAAACCTCTCACCTAGGCCTGGCACAGACCCCAATAGGTAGCAGCAAGTTTGGTTGAAACCCCTTGGGAGTGGAACATAGTTTGTTAGAGTGAGTATTAAACTTGCTGTTGGCAGGTCGTAGTAAAATAAAGTTCCAGTAAATTTCCCAATTGATTGACTCAAAGTATTTAATTTAAAATTTGCAAAAGTGGCCAAATTTTAAGGTGTGAATTATGCTGCACTGGGATTCGGTGCAGGCTCACCAGGGGCAACTCTAGAGGGTTCTTATGATGCTGGCAATAACACACTCAAGTGGAAGAGAATATTGAGCTTGGAGTAAGAAGCTGGAGGTCCAAGTCCTGTCTCCCTGGCTTACTGTCCTGAGCAAAACACAATCTTTTAGACGCACAGCTTTCTCATTTCTGAAAAGGGGGTCAGGGCAGGAAAGGTGCTACCCCACCTTTCTTACAATGTTTCCAGAAGCCTTCTCTGTCTTGTTCATCTTTAAGCTTTAGTAATCATACCTGAGCTATTGCAATAGGCCCCTATTGGGGGTGGGGGTGGGGGACAGTGGCTCCAATGATCAGTCCCTGCTCCCCCATCGTTGTGCCCAGTGAGATCACACACCGAGAGTGCCCCACCACCCTTAGGGTAAAATCCAAGCTCCTTAGACTTCCATTCAAAGTATTCCAGGATATAACCCTGACCTTCACTTCTATTGTATATTCATTCCAGTCCTTCATCCTACACTCGATCCCAAGGACAAGTCTCACGCTTCCCTGCGCACCTTCCTGCTATTTATTCTTTTAAGTCCCCTGATACTCAAGTTTCTATCATGTTACAAGTTCAAACCTTATCCATTTTTCAAGGCCGATGTCAGTGAACCGCTTCCAGGAAAACTTTCCTGATGTCCACAGCTGGGATTCCATCTCCAGGAAGTAGGATTTATTAGGCCCTGATACATTTCAAATGCGTCAGTTTATTATTTGATCCCATTTCTTATGTCCCCTCTCAAATCCTTTGAAAAAGAACACCTTTTTCAGCTCTGCATTCTCCAGCACCTAGAATTGTGCCTGATACAAAGTTGGTATATCGTAAGTGTGGTAAGTTAATTTAAAATCATAAGTCAAGAAAAGACTCAGAAAGGGAAGTTGATAAGAGGGAGAATTAGAGTAAGCCATGCCACAGTAATAAGGAAACCCTGATACCCAGGGCTTAACTCCATAAAAGGTTACTTCTTGCTCTTCTCACAGATGCTCATGGGTTAGGCAGCTCCCCAGGAAGAGCTCCTCCAGTCAGTGATGTGGGAGTAGCTTCCTCCCATCCCTCAAGGGTCTCTGTACCCTGTGGGCTTTGCTTCTAGCTGTGCAGATATGGTTGAGAGACCATGGAAGTCCACATAGGACATTTTACAATGTGGCCAAGCTGGGATTGATGGACATTCCTCACACTTGGAAGTGCTGTCTAGGAAACCAGCAGCAGTGTCATTTCCTGGGGGCTTGTTGACATGCAGAATCATAGGCCCCACCTGAGACCTACTGAATCCAAGCCTGCATGTTAGCAAGAGCCCTAAGTGATGGGGGTGCACATTACGGTGTGAAAAGCACTAGTGGAGACCATTTCTACGTGTGTTTCATTGGTAAGAATTCAGTCCCAAGGCTCAAACTGACTACAAGGAAGGCTAGGAAAATTTATCCTACCATGATACCTTGAAAGAGGAAATGGGTTTTGCTAGCCGAAGACACAGCTCCAGGAAGCATGTCAGAGGGAATGGATTGACTCCCACTTCCTGGTCAACCAAGTCACAGGGGAGCTCTGTACCTAAGTCGCCCACTCTGCAATAGCAGGGGATGGGTGGAGTGTCTATGCCTGGCTGAATAAGGGCAGGTTGTTTCAACATAGTGGAATCCAACAGAAGAGCAGGGACTTCCCATATGTCTGAAGGGAGATGGAAGCCAGGTGAAAAGGCGCATTAAAAAAATTTTTTTTTCAGCTAATGAAGTTGAAAGAATATTTAAATAGCATATTCTGAAGACAAGAGCTCCCTGCTGCTCCCACCAAGGGTCCTTCAGCTAGTGCAAAGGCTATAAGCAGCTCAGTAGCAAGCTGGAAAAATCCATTGTTCATTTTCTGTAAAGTTTTGACCTGTTATATCCAACTGTTTTCACTATTTTCATTGGTCATTGTTTCTGGTTCTCATTAGTCAAAATTTGTTTTAATTATTCTGTGACTATTTTTTCCAGAACACAAGGATTTAAGGTTCACATACTTTCATCTTTTCTTTATGATTGGTTAATTAACCAGTACTGAGCGGGGGGATGAGGAGTATAGGAAACTTTAAAAATCCTTTTTCATGTAAATGTGTAGACTACTTAACAAGAAAACTCAGAGGTCCTTTGTAATAATTGTACTTGATGGTGTTTTGCTTGGGAAATGCTGTTAAGCCAGCTCTGATCTTTTTAAAGCATTTCATTAAAATAAAAAAAAGAAAGAAAACATAAAATTTCATAATATGAATTAGCTTCATCTTGCACGTGCAGCACACACACAAAAATCAACCCCGAAGCAATCAAAGTTTCCCCATCAACACTGAGCATACAGCATCTATAGCCAACATCCCTTGTCCAAATATATTGTACTTTTATTTTTAAACCGCAGGGGAATAAATGATTTAGAAACTCAATAGGAAAAGAAAATAAATCCTTGAAAAGTATGTATCATGGAAAGCATTTCTAGTGCTGAGTATAAATTGGCATTTTATGTCCATTCATATGATTTAACATTATGAGTCAAGGTAGTGTTACATAATTCACTCACGAGCTGCAAGGGCAAGTGGATAAATGTACATGTGTGTGCCATCAGTCATGCGATCATTGCTGCGTTGTTAAAGGGCCACATATCCTTTGTCTTCCCTTGGCTTTCTTTGGAAGGTAGGCCACCTCTCTTGACTAGCCATCCCTCTAATGGCTTCCACAACTGGGTGGAGGGCTTTCAAGTCTTTCTCTCCAGAATCCACCATGCCCTTGAACTTCATACTTTCATAACAAATTCAATGTTGGACACCTCTATTTCCAGAAGGACCCAAATTTACCTGTAATAAAAGAAATTTACCGTAATCTCCCTAAACTTTTTACTTTTCTTGTATTTTCTAAGCACTCATACTGTTTGTTGAATTATTGAGGGAAGTGGAGAGTCATTCTTCATTTTCCTCATTTTTACCTCCACAGGTTAATATGATCCTTCACGTACATTTATGTTTGCCTCACTTCACCACCCCCCAAAAAAATCAAAGTGAATTTTTAAAAAGTCTACAATATAGTACAATGAAAATGGTCAAAGAAATCATGGGAATGGCAAAGTAATTAGAAAAATTGAATGAAGCTGGGGGAAGACTGATTCCCAGCACTGTGGAGCAGGCAGTTGGGACACAAATTAGGCTGCGAGTTTTCCGAAGGCTAAAGCAAAGTGGGAAACACTGATCAAGGATGTGTGATTCATAGTGTCTGTCAGATTAAAGGAAATATATTATTTCCAGCTGTTCGAGAGGAGCATGATTTTATTATATAACAAAAGCAATGCCAGCAAATGAGAGCAGTATGGACTTTCATACAAGATGACTTAGGCCAATGGAACCTCCTCGGTTGCCTATCTTACCTATTTTATAATTAGATACTTGACAATGGACTTAGATAAGTACCTTGATGAATACTTAAATTAATCTTTCCTTGAGAACTCTCTGAAAAAGAGTGGAAATGGACAAAGAATTACCGTATGTCTGCAGTCTTTTCTATGTCTCTTGAGTATGTGATTCTAGTGAGCACATAAAATGAAACGTTAGTCCTATATAAAGCGTCTTTTAATGACGCGGGGTGCTTTATGGTCGGGCTTCAATTCCATCTCTTCAAGCCATCAGCACTGCACCACTGACTGTGCGCACACACAGCAGGCGCCCCCTCATGCCTTCGCTGGCGCTGCATCCCTTACATAGCGTGCCCTTATCCAACCGTCCCTCTGCTTCAGATTTCTGCCGCACTTACACGAGCCGAAACTCATTTCTAAACTTTTCCCTGACTCCAGAAGTAGGAACGCCCTCCTTCAGCATTTACCCATAGTGTGCCGAGGTATCCCATCCAGGGGCTGCCACCACGGATAAGTTAATATTTATTGAGCAGTTACTATGTGTATTAAGCAAGCACTGAGTGACATGCTTTCCTATAAATCATTTTTCAATTCTTATGTCAGTGTTCTGAATAAGAAATCAGTAACAAAACTTGGCAACCTGAAACAATAAGCATTTGTTATCTCACAGATTCTGTGGATCAGGAATGTGGACATAGCTTAGCTGCACGCCACTGACTGGGGGCCTTTCATGAGGTTGCAGTCAAGCTATGGGATGGGGCTGTGGAGTCATCTGAAGGCTGAAAATTGGGTAATTTGTACATGGAGACCCATTTCACTATGCTTTTTACTTCTGTGTATGTTTGACATTTTTTTCATAATGAAAGGTAAAATAAAATCTGAAGATGCATAAGGCATCTAAGTCAGATTAGGAGGGAAGAAGAAAAAACATGGAAAACACCTTAGTGAATCCCCACAATACCTCTTTAAAGGAGGTTTTAATATCCCAGTATACAGATGAGGAAACTGAAGCTCATTGAGATTAGAAGGTTCTGAAACCAGGATTCATAGCCATGTCTATTTCACTCCAAAGCCAACATTTTCCTCACTATGCCACACTAACATATACTCTGCACCTATGATTTTTAGGTTGCACGGGATTCTGGGAATACATGAGGTTACATTCTTGCCTACTGTACGATGACTCTCAGCCTTCGTCATCCCCCGCTAAAAGTCTCCTGAAGTTGCCTGGGGTGTCTCACCCGTGCTAGGCACAGACTGTGCATCCAATTGCTGGGCCTTAAGATCCAATCATCTTCGCAATAGTCCTAGGAGATGGGTATTGTTACCGACTGTTTCCAGAAGAAAAAAGAGAGATGAAGCCATACCTCAAGTCACGTAGCTAGATGAGGTGGAGTTCCGAGTTGAATCTAGGGCTATAGGACCACGAAATGATTGTTCTTTCTGTTAGTAGACGTGCCATTGTAGAATGATGACCCTAGTAACAGAAAGAAAATCTAGAATGATTTCACTTATATGTGGAATCAAAAGAGCAAAATAAATGAAGAAATAGAATAGAAATAGACTCATAGATAACAGAAAACGAACTGATGGTACTAGAGGGAAGCTGGGTGAGGGGACTGGGTTGAAAAGGTGAAGGGACTACAAATTGGTAGTTATAAAGTAGACTTGAGGATATAAAGTACAACACAGGGAACATAGTCAATAATATTGTAAGAACTGGGTATACTGCCAGATGGGTACTGAAAATAATGGGGAGAATGCTTTGTGAAGAATGTAATTGCCTAAGCACTGTGCGGTACACCTGAAACTAATACAAAATAATATTGAATATAACTATAATTGAAAAGAAAACTTTTAAATCTGGATGAGCATTTCAGCAGCCTGAGTTGTGAGCCCCTGTTCTCGCTGATTACCAATGAGACCCTTCTCGGATTGCTTTCCCAATCTGGCCCTCGTCTTCACGTCTGTAAAAGAGAAACCTGGTCTCACTGTCTTGTAAGACAGAGCTTTCAAACTGTAGGTCAGACCTAATAGCAAGTACTGTAATCAAATCAACAGGGCACCACAGGCATTTTAAAAGGAGACTAAAGAAAAGAATAAAACCCATCAGAGTAAAGATGAATATTGTTCCATGACAGATAGAGACACACACACACACACACACACACACACAAATGACGTGTGTGTGTGTGTGCGTGTGTGTGTCCTGATATAAGATCAATTTGTCACTGTGGAGTGCTGTCAGATGGGGTGCTGGCACTGTTTTAAGGCACCCTTCAGGCTAGGACTTCAGACTGAGTTAGATCTGACAATTTGCAAATGCAAACCCAGTAGTTTCCAATGGACTCTTGTAGACCAACAGAAAGAAGAGAACTTTAGAATCATACAGACTTGGATCTCACTTTGGTTCTGACTTTACGCCCTTGGGCAAGTCATTTCATACCTCTTTGGGCTGCCGTTTCATCATCTGAAAAATTCAAGTAATAATGCCCATCTCATAGAATAATAATGAGTCTTAAACAGGAAAGTATAAACACATAGCACACAGTAATGCTCAAAAAATGTTAATTATAATCATTATTATTCATTTTAATATTTTCATTATGACCATTCATTATTTTTAAATTACACTGAAATTACTTGTTTATACGCTTCTTTCTTTGCCATTATATTCCCAAAACACAATATATTCAAAGCAAATTGATTATGTTGACAGCACCTTCAGAGTTAGAAGTCAGACCAGAAGACAGAAAGACAATGCCACAGCCCCCAACACATTTATAAAAGGACTTTCATTCAGTTAAGAGCTCTTTGAAAAAAGAACACATGATCTTGAAAGGGAGTAACGAAGACTAAGTACCATAAGGCACCTTCTCATCACAGGTGGCATCTCCCTTCCTCCCTGTACCTAGGACCACATTCATGGGCATGTGATCTGGGCAGTTGCCAGGAGTCCCACACTCACAAGGGCTCCATGTTGGGTTTAATGCTCTGTTGGCACCATCTCAAAATTAGGAATAACTTTGTCCTTGGCCGTTTGCTTTGTAAAACCTGATGGGACAGGGGGAAAGGGAAGTGAGGAAAAGAGAAACAGGCAATGTATGTGTCCGCTGTACCCTGACACCCATTCACCCATTCACCCATTCAGTGTTGGCCATGCCTCATGACCACAAAATTCCAGGGGACCCACAATGTGTGGGAATCCAGCAAGGCCCAAACCAAGTGTAAGGTCAGTATATCACTTCTGTGACTGAGTAAGCTGGGAGGATGGGCCGCTGACCCTGCTAAGTGGTCACGCTTTTTATTGGAACCAGAACTTGTTTCCAGCGACCAAGCACTCCTGCCATACGTTTTAGCTAACCACTTACTCGTCGGTGAGCCAAAGGTAGAGAATGTCAGTAGATCGTGCACATATCAGAAAATGAATTAAAAACAGCTGAGTTCATTTCGTGCAGCATTTATACTGCTCTGATAAGAATGAATGGTATACGTGTGTATGAACTACAGAATACTAATGTCGAATGTAACACGTAGTATTCAGAAGATCACTCTGCTGATTCCGCATAGGAGCATGTCAGCAGAATTCACAAGTAATTATGAATGCAGCCACTTCGAGGAAGTCAGAGAAGGATTTTACTAGAAGTGCTCTTCCTTCTTCCTCCTCCCCACCCTTCTCTAACTACCTTCTGTCTCAACAGCTGGCTGGTGCCTTTTTGCACAATCTAATCAGTGACAAGCACCTAGGCCAACTTCTCCAGATAGTGACAGATTAATAGCAATGTTGATTTGGTGGCTAGTATTTGGTAAAAAGGCAACAGGGCTAATATTTCTTTATTGCCACGAGCTGTAGAAGGCTTGGATTCTTTATTTACTTGCCTGCTGGTAAATTTTTACAGCCTTATTCTGCCAAATATTGCTCTCCTTATTTCTGAAACACAACTTTTGAACTTTGGACTGTAGTAAAATCACTCTGGTTCTTATGAGTTGATTCTTCTTTGTAAAATTACCATGCTCTCCTTCTAAGGACATAATTATAGCAAAGTCGTTTTATATATGTTATAGCCAGTGTGCAAAATCCCCTCAGGCTGATAACCCACAGCCTGGAAAAGAACAAAACGAGTAGTCAGTTTCAAGCACAGCTGCACCTTAGGAGGAACTGAGGAGCCTTACAAAGTAGGGGTGCCTGGGTCTCTCTCTCTCTGTGATTCTGAAGCAATTGGTCTGCGGTACGTTCTGGGCATTGCGAGCTTTAAAAGCTTTCCAGAGGTGATTCTACATGCAGCCCCAGTTTTGGAACTGCTTAGAGCCCCTGCTCGAAGGTTTCATTTGTTTAAATTCAGAGGAAAAAATCCACAACGCCAGCTCAGTCAGAACATCAGCATTTGTATCAGTGGGAGTCCCTGCTGTTTGATAGGCCTAGTCCCAGGGCCTTTGGGAATGGCAAAGATGAGTGAGATAACCCCCCAGCCCAGAAGAACTTACCGAATAGTGGGCAAGCCACTACATCAGCAAGCGAGTACAAAAGAAGGGGGAGACTGTTAGGCGAATATCTAGAACAGAGAGTCAGCCAGGAGCCAGTGGGATGTCAAACGCGTATGTTGCCTCTGGAAGGGGACTTCCTGGACACTGTGCCGATGGTACAGGAAAAGCAAAAAAAGTCTAAACAGCAGTGAGCTTGAAGCACAGGGACAATGTCTTTTTGACTTTGTGTCTAAGTGACCAACAAAATGCTGGCACAAAGTAGGAGGTTATCAAGAGATGTCTGAAGAATAAACGAACGGCCTGATTTGTGCATAAGATGCTTAGAGGTCCCAAGCCAAAAAGATTGGAAAGCTATGTCTGAGCCAGATCTCATAGACCTGGAAAGTTCTTGATCTGGACAGTTCCATTATCTGAGCTGTTAACTGGGAAATAGATTTGGCAATCATAGATGCATGTGATTCTCTGGTTGGAGAATAAACCTGGAGGTAAAGTGAGAAGCAAGAGCCCATGGGGGGCTAATCGGGACCTGAACGAGGCCAGGGGAAGCGGGGTGTCGCGCTGAGAGATTGCTCACTGACGTGCTGAGAAAAGAAGCCTTGCTTTGGGACATTTCACCCATATCCTCTCCTACCTGAGAGCTCATTGTCACCTAACCTGGCTCATTAGGCAGGATGCGCACAGAGATAGACATCTGCTCCCTGGTCCTTCCTAACCAGCCCCCTCTGCATTCCCAGGGCCTTGCCTACGGTAGTAATAGTAGGTGCCATTTATTGAATACCTACTATGTGCCAAGCTGTAGTAGACACATCGGGATGTCTGCCCAACTTTGACAGTGCACCCATAGCCCCAGCTGAAGAGATGAGCAATAGAAGGGAGGTTTGGAGTTTGAATCCTACCCCTTCCTAGTTACTTGGGCAAGCTACTTAGCCTTGCACTACTTTTGTTACCTGTAAGACGGGAATACTAATTGTGTCTACCTCATTGGGTTGTTGTGAGAGCTGACTGAGGGAGCACCCAGGGAGCCTGTACAACAGTGCTCGACCCAAAGAAAAAGCTACGTGCCATGTCAGTGTGCCTCCCTTCATATCCTTCCTCCCCCTGCAGACAACCGAGGTACACATGGACTGCCCCAGTAAAAAGACAGCTAAGCACACCCTCCGTCCAGCCTGCTTACCCTGACTCAGGGAAACACAGGGCTTTTCCAAGGCGAGAGCTTCAGCTAATGGAGTTAGAAGAAAAACAGGGCTGAAGAGGTTCTTGGATCCCAGACTTTGCAGGCTGAAAGAGCCCTCCAAGGTCATGGCAGTCAACCTCCCACTTTATGGACTGGGGCATCAGGCCCAGAGAAAAGCTGCCATTTGCTCAGATCATGAGATTCCCAGATATTTGCTTAAACACTCTTCCGGGTGTGAGTGTGAGAGTGTTTCTGGATGAGATTAACATTTGAACTGGTAGACTGAGTAAAGAATGGCCCTCCCTAAAGTTGTTGGCCTCATTCAGTCCATCGAAGGCCTGAATAGTACCACGCTCTGAATAGAATAGAATTCATGCTCTCTGTCTGAGTGTCTTTGAGGTGGGACACTGGTCTCCTCCTACCTTTGGACTCAGACCCCAGCTAGAATTTGTACCATTGGCCCTACTGGCTCTCAGGTCTTCGGGTTCAGGCTAAAACTCACACCACCATCTCTGGGTCTCCAGCCTGCCAACTGCAGCTCTTGGGACTTCTTAACCTCATAACCACATAAGCCAATTCTTAATTTTATGTAGTAAAATTAATTTATATATAATTTCAATTATATATCTATTAATTAATATGACTGCTTGGGCTACCATAACAAAAAAACATAAACAAGGTGGTTTAAACAACACAAAATTCTTCCTCAGGGTTTTGGAAGCTGGGAAATCCAAGATCAAGGTGCCTGCCAATTTGGTTCCTGGTGAGAGCTCTCTTCCTGGCTTCCTGCCATCTTGCTTTGTCCTCAGTGGTAGAGAGAGAGGGTGAGCAAGCTCTCTGGGGTCTCTTCTTATACGCGCACTGATCCCATTAGAAAGGTCCCACTCTCATGACCTCAGCTAACCCTAATGACCTCCCAACAGCCCCATCACCAAATATCATCACACTGAGGGTCAGGGCTTCAGTGTATGAAATTTGGAGGACATAAAGATTCAGTTGATAATAGCATGTCTCCCATTTTATAAATAAGAATGCAGAGGCTTGGGAAAGTGAGGTAGTTTGCCAAGTCACCAAACCTGTAAGCATAAGAGTCAGAACCTAGCCAACCTGTTTCCTGCAACCACCATTCTTTCTACTATAATCATTTTTTAAAATTTTTTTTAGCTAGCTATCCTAACACATAGCAAGGACCTCATCTTTAGAAATGGGCAGTAAAAATAAGAAAAATTGCTCAACCTTCCTAGTTATCTGGGAGTACTAATTAAAATGACAGCAAGATTTCATTTTTCACTCATCGGATTGGCAAAAATTAAAGACCAATAACATCTAGTGTGAGTGAGGGAGGGGGAAAGGCGTGCTCTTAAATGCTGCTTGCAGGAACACTCATCAGTGGACTGTTTTGAGGGCAATTTGGCAGAATCTATAAAAACTTTAAATGTGCATTCTCTTTGATCAAGCAATTTAGGTTCTTGATACCTACCCCAGGGAAATACTTTCACATGGGTACAAAGAGCTGCACACTGCATTCTCTGGTAACAATGAAACATCGGAAGCACTGCAGTTCCCATTAGTAGAGAATGGCTGAAAGAACCTTGTGCCATCCAAACAATGGGAGCTGTGAAACCTTCCCAAAGAATGTGGCTCATGTGTATATCCTGATAGAATATTTTATTGAGTAAAACGAGCAAACCAGGGAGTATCTATAACATCATTCTATTGATGAGACTCCAGAAAAGCACCATAATGTCTATATATACTTCTGTATGTATGTACAAAACAAGGATAAATAAGCAAAGGGGAAAAGAGAGCTTTTGTTCCAACAATGTGTTGATTGAGATTTCACGGAACACTTTCTTCTTATTATTTGTATAACCACAATAAATAATTTCATAGATAAAAGTATGGAAAAGGAGGTGCTTTCCTCCATAATATTTCTTTTTTTTTTCCCTCTAAATGTCTACTCCCTCCCTCATGGGGTAGACAGGGTAGAATTATTGCCTCGCATTCTAAGTGAGAAACCAGAGTGAGAGAAGGAACCAGTCTGGGTAACAGGAGGGGTTAGTGACAAAGTCAGGACTAGAATGTAGGAGGTCTCTTGACTCCAGTTTCAGTGCTCTGTGGACTGTACCCCTAGCTTCATTCAGCTCCCCAGTCTTTATGCCATCTTGCCCATGGTCAAAGAAAGCCATCAACCTATTCTTTTCAAGAGAACCTCTGACTCTTAAAGGGTTGTAAGGTTTCAAATATCTTCTTCTTCTTTTTTAAAGCACCGCTGGGCCTGGGGGCCAGCATCCTCTGAATCTCTACTGGAAATGTGCAGGTTCAGTATTGCAAAGCACTCGTCTGATGTTCTGTCCGATTTCCATCCAAATAAATCTCATTTTGCTGATGTCTGTAAAGTCTGACTTTATAGCAGAGAGCTCTCCTGGAACTCTGTCTTTAATAAAAGGGGAAAGAAGTGAAACTACTAATTTAGTTTCTTTAAAAGGCATGTATTTTCATGCACATTAAGTCCATCTGTTGGTGAAATGGATGCCTTTGCACAGCGTATAATTTGATAAAACCCAAAAGAACTCAGAGCTCCCAGCTTGAAGCAGAAATAGAGAAAGTGGCTGGGAACCTGACTAAAGTGGAGAAATCCACCAAACACTATTTTTAGAACTAAAAACTGATTTAAAAAAAAATACTCATTATGGAGCAAGATTAGTGTTCTTAGTGGAAGAGCCTCTCGGCACATTTGAACTGCTTTAGGGACCAGGATCAAAGGGCCCACTGTCTCTGCAGCCCCTTTATTGGAAATATCTTTTTCACAGCGCTGTGTGATGTGCGAGCACCTCGCTTCTGCCTTCACACCGTCCAGTGGCTCCCCACCAGCTGCAGAGCCCTTACAACTGCCAGTCGCACTCTCTTTGCCAGCACAAAGTGTTGTAAAATTTGAAATGTTGACATTGAAACTAGCATTTCCCACTAAAAATCAGAAATTTCACAGAGGAAAAACAATTAGGGATCAGTATTCTGATTTCTCTTGAAAAATGGGAAGATCTGGTCATGTTAGGTCCAAATTCCTGCACGGCACCAATGGGCTGGTGCCGAGTCGTGAAGGCATAATATAAACAGCTTTCACTTCTGGGTTTGCCACAATCCCCACCTGTGTCTGCCTGGCCACAGTGGACACTTGAACTTGCAACACCTGGTCTTGAGGATGAAAGTCTAAACTTTTCAAAAGGGCATTCAGGGTTCTTCACTCTCAGCTTCCAGCCAGCCTCTCTATCTTCATCCTTTCCCAGTTCTTTATCCATTTATTTAGTCGATAAACCTTCGTTGGTTGCTAGCATGTACCAGGTCGTGTGCCAGTTGGGTACGAAGATGAATAAAATGCGTGCGTCAGTCAGGGTCTCAGCGGATGCTGCCCACAAACTAGGACAATTCAAGCATGACTGGTTGAATAGCAGGGGGACCACAAGGATAATACAGTACCCTGAATCTAGAAACTTCTGGACTGTTAGTACTTCTAGGCCTAAAGGGAGAGAGTTGCGGAAAGAAGCTATGGCCTTCTGCTGAGAAGGCAGCCAGCCAGCCCTGCAGAGAAAGAGCTGCAGGAAGGGACACCTGTCCTCACCATCCTCTCCACCTCCAGTCTTCTGAGGAGGTTCCTCCATCGGCCAGAGCCAGAAGCAAACGGCAAAGAGGCCTCCTGAGGTAGTCCATAGAGGTCAGCTTCCTGGACAGAGAGCAGGGAGAAAAGAAGACACCGAGCCAACCCTGTTCTGTCCTTTGAGGAACTCCCAGCTGCGTGAGGAGAAAGGGAAGTCCAACAAACAATGCCAGTGCGGTGGGGGCAGGCAGTACTGCGTTAATGGGATTCAAGGTAGGCCCCCCAAGCTCAGGGGAGACAACCACCTAGGCAGGGAGTCAGGAGGCCTCCCAGGAAACGGTGAGCTCAAAGTTGAGATACAAATGACTGAAGAACAAGGAGTTAGCTAGATGGAGGTGAGGAGGGAGAGGTGGAATGTCCCAGGAGAAGGAGCATCCCCTTGCTCAGGCTTCATGGACACCATATGCCCAACCTCTTGGATCACTCAATGTTCCCCAAATGTCTCTCGCGCCTTTGCAACTTTGTGCCTGTGTGTGGACCCTTCCTCTGCTGAGAGAGCCCCATCCACCACCCTTTGAGGGAGATGATCCCAACCTCATCCTCTCCAAGCAATTCCACCTCTGTATGCACCCACTAAGGTGAACATACAGTCACCAAAAGTCACGCATTAGAATGCTCACGACAACAACAAATGCTCACAACAATATTATGCATAGAGATTAAACGTGCATCGTCAGAGAATGAACTGGCGAAATATGACGCAGCCACGGGATAGAATGCTACACAGCAATGAGAACGTATGGTCTACAATTATGTACAAAAATATGAAAGAATACCACAAACATAATAGTGAGTAAAAGAACCAGGCACAAAAGAGTTGCTCCCATAAGATTCCATTGGTAAAAATTTCAAAAACAGGCAAAATCAATCCATGGTGTTAGAATTCAGGATAGTTACCCCTCAGGGGAGAGGTAGCTACCACAAGGTAGCACGAAATGGGGGAAGGTGCTGCTAGTAATGCCCTGTTGCACAAGCTGGGTGCTGGTTGCAGGGCTCACAAACACTCACTGAGCCCGTAGGTTTCTGATAGGTATAATTGTCTTCTTTATATGTTAAGTCACCTCTGCTGTTAAACCTCCCCAGGTCATTGAACAGCAAGGGCTTCAAGTCCAAAGAGCTTAGAAAACCCTTCCATAACACTCACCCCAGATGTTTGAAAACCACTAAGGAAAGAGCAAGGATTTGGGAGCCCCAGGCCTGCCTCAATTTCCTCGACAGTCCTGGACAAATCCTGTCCACTCTCTCAGCGCTACCTACTGCTTTAAAATAATGCAGGGGAGCAGATGTGCTTCTGGTTCCTTCCAGTGACTGCAGGTTTTACGGCATCAGAGATCAGTGGGTCCTGAAGCATTTTCTGAACTTCCTTGCCCATCCTGGACAGCCTCTGCTCATGCACCTTGCAGTGGCTGTGTGCCTCAGCCGAGCGGCTCTCAACTTCATCAAGGAGGGACCCTGTTGCTGGTTTCCTCCCATGAGCTCCCCATAAGGAAAGAGGGTGCATGTTTTTAAAAAATGTTTATTATGTAATGATCCATTTGTTTTAATCAAAATATTTATATACAGCTGCCAACCTGACCTTGTGATCAGCATGAGATAACTACTATCTCTCCAATGGGTTATGTAATTCCTGCTCAGAGCACAGTAATATGATCGGTTAGTTCTCCTGGGAAGACCCATAGCAGGGGCTCATTGCAGGATCTCCATTATTAATTTTATGAAATATACATTCACTCAGGAACCCTTATTTCTTTTTCTCAAACCAATCAGGATGGCAGCCCTAGGTCAAGGCTACTATATTACTTCCTCATCCCATATACTGAAGAGCCTTTGGGTTTTGTCTTCAGGTATTTCTTGGTACTACTTTCCTGACTTCTTTTCAATAATGATCTCAGAACAATATGGCTTTTGCAATGCTATCTGAGCCAAGAGAAATGAAATAGGAGCATATTAATAATACTATTACTGGTGGTCATTTATGTGTATCTCTTACATGTGCTGCCACTCTCCTGGACACCTTCTACAGGTTCATGTGGGTCGTGGAGTCAGACAGCATGGGTCCAAATCCCCTCTCTGATCCTTATCGGTTCAGCGACCTGAAGTGAGCAGGTCCTCGATCCCTGAGTCCCCACTTTCTTACCTATAAAATGAGACTCTTAACATAGTTAGGCCATTGACTTCCTGGGAGGATAAAATGCATTTACTCCGTGGAAACTCAAGGCCCAGTGTTTGGCACATGGGAAGTGCCCAAAGAAGTTTGCTATTAATAACAATTCCACTGCCTTCACAATAACCCTTTCAAAAAAGCATCATTATCCCCGTTTTGTAAAGGAAAGACTGAGGTTCAGAGACTTGCCCAAGATCACGCAGCAGTTGAATGACAGGCCAATGGTTTTTAACCCTAGCTGTGCTTGACACCAAATCCTGATCTCTTTCTACTGGTCAATCCCTCAGCCTCCACAGACAGTTGCATTGTCTCAATAGCTGCTTCTACTCCCTTAGAACCATAGGTCGTTTTTGAGAGAAAAGATATTTTAATTATATAACTTAATTATTTAAAAGAAAAAAAAATTCTTAGGTAAGACTCTGCCCTTGTCCTAAAAACTCCAATTTTCCCAAGTTCATATTCTTATGGACCCATTCAAGATTGTCAGCCCTAATTTTATGACTTGCCAATCTTGTTTCAGGCACTAGCAACAGGCTCAGAGAGTCCTGTGGCACCTTGACACCTCTTCTCCCTCTGAAGGGGGCCATAGTTTCCCCTTATACAGAACAGGGGAGTGGGTGGAGCTCCCCCAGTCCCTACAGCCTTGGTTTGGAAGCCTCTCTTCTGACATCATCCCAGGTCTTTTTACACACGTGAGCAGCTGGGCTTCAAACATTTGGTCCCTGCCCTGTCTTCCTGAACTATGTCAGAGAGGGGAAAAAAAACAAAACAAAACACAAAAGCCCTTCCAACATCTGTTTTCACACCAGGGCTGGGAATTCATTCCTGAAACATTTTTCATACTTGACTAGAAGGACATTTCGTCATGAGGAAGAGGATCTGTCCTTTGCTCCCTGGTCTCCTCTGCAGTCTGCTGATAAGACAGGAACGAATGTGCTGATATGCACTTCCAGGAACTGGAGCTTCTCCCTGGCAGGTGCCAAAGCCCAGTGCCCACAAGGGACAGCCAAGTCACTGTCCTTGGGGCTCTCTTCCTACCAGCACCTCCTTCATGCCCCTGCAGGCAGAGACTGGTCACTGGAGCAGCCACCAATCAAACATCCTTCTCCCTGACTTCCAGCTCCCTGGGTCCCTTAAGGGGGAAGGACTCTCCCTGCTAGTTTCTGAATCTCCCAGGCATGGGAAGAATGGAACATACCCTCAGTCCCACCAATGACTCTGGGAGGCTCTGCCACTCCCTCCTGGCGTGACCTCAAACAGGTCTCTCTTCTCTGGACCTCCATGATAGCTAATATTTATACAACGCTCATTCTGTACTAGGCATTGTTCCAGTTACTCTGAATAGGAATCAACTCATATTTAAACCACTCAACAACCTTACATCTTATGTGATTACTTTTATTGTTACCCTATGTTACAGATGAGGATAATAAGCCACTAATAGGTCCACCTAAGACCAGACATAGCCAGGATTTGAACCCAGGCCCTCTGGCTCCAGGGGGGCTCAAGGTTACCCCTAGGCCAGCAGTGCTCAAACACTGTGGTCTCAGAACTGTTTTAGTCTTCAAAATTATTGAGGAGCCCAAAGAGCTCTTTGTTTCCATGAGTTATATCAATCACCATAACTAGAAATGAAAAGTGAGAAATTTTTGAAGCCTGAGAGCACACAACACACATCCCATTAGTCACTAGAGCTACAGCATCATCACACATCAAGCAGCCTCCAGGAAACTCTCCTGTAAGCCCATGAGACAATGGCGGTGAAAAAGAAGCAGATGGCATCTTAGTACAGTGTCATTACAAAAGTAATTTCAACCTCATGGACCCCCCGAAAGGCTACCCGGGTCTCTGAGGGGCCCCCAGACCACTCTTTGAAAACTCATGGTCTACACTGCCTCCAGCACCTTGCTAGAACACGTGCTAAGGAGGTCTTCCCTCCTCATCTCACACGGTATTGATGCAGTGCATAAGTGCTTACTGGGCAACAACTCTGCATGAGGCACTGTGCTAGGTGCTGGGGTCCAGCAGGGATTAACATACACACCCAGCCCTGTGAAGCTTCCAGTCCAGTAGAGGAGACAAACTTGAAGCAAAAAAGAAAAAAAAACTTATTAGAAAATAAAAAAAGATAGGACACACAATGGGGCCATAAATCACAAGCACAACATAGTCTGAGGAGGGGTCAGGGAAGGTTTTCCTGAGGACGTTGAAAACTGTGACTCTGCTTTGCAAGAAGGAATTGTGGGCAATCGCCCAATGAGGGTTTGGGTTCTGTCCTAGCCTCCACTCTTGCAGCTCCTTCTGTTCCCAAAAGCACCCAGTTAAACCTTTTCAGCCCAAAGACTCTCACCCCTGGGCTCCTAGCTAGCCCAGCATTTGGTACCAACACAACTGCTCCAAGGCCACAAGTAGTGGCAGGGAGTTCAGGAAATGAAAAGAACGTTGCATGTTGAACTCCATGCTTAAATATAGGTCATTTCAAAGAAAGTCTGTAATTCAAAATAGTCTTTGAACGTTGCATGGCGTTTTTGTTTTTGTTTTTGTTTTTGTTTTTTTGTCCTTTTTCTAAAAGCAGAGCCGCAAGTGCAAAAAAAAAAAAAACCAGCTTTAATTTCTTCAAGACAAAAGTCTCGGTGATTCAGATCTCTCTTTGCTCATTGTGTTTCTCCTTTAAAACCAAACCTTCTTTTACAAGGTCCCCTGGAGTGTTCGGTAGGAGGCCCTTTGGGCTGGGAGTCAGGCCCTGGGTCTCATCCCAGTTCAACCACTGATTCACTGTGGGCTTTTAAACTGGTTTCTTCTGTTGTTTGGGACACGGTTTTCACGTCTCTGAAGCGGATGGGGAGATGGTGAGAAACTTTAACTACATCAATATTTCTCAAAGCGTGGACACAAAACAGCGCAGGGCACCTACAGGGGATGATTTCAGGAGTCACAGGCTGAAAAGAAAAATACCTTCATGAAAAGGATGATCACTTTTCAATTCTCCTTTTATCCTTGGGATTACATGTCAAAGGGAAATGCCCCTGCTGGAGCCTGTGTGTCCTCAACAGCTCTCCACACTTGCTGCTTAGGGCTAGGATCCAGCAAGCAAGGAGAACTAGAATTTAACTTCATTATTTTGTTATCATTGTGCATGTGCCTTGGTTAACTTCCACTTTAGCGAGAAACTCTCTTTTTGTTTTCCTTTATCAGAATGATATAAAGTTTCTTGGCAAATAAATTCATTTTAGTTTTTAAAAGTGATTTTTGTTTTTGTTTTGTTGTGTTTTGTTTTTTTTAATGTAGCAGATGTTACAGGAAGCACAAAGCTACGGCAGCAATTATGGCCACGTTACCCAAGTCAGAGAACTCCATGTGCTGACGTCTGAGGTCACTTCCCTCACGGGCTAGGCACAGCCCCCACTTGCTGGCTGTGGTTGGTTTGGTCACGGGATGTCCTCACTCTCCTCCATTCCCATATTGTCCATGCTCCCCGGGCACTCCAGTTGTGCTGAACAGACTCTGGACCAGGGATAAAGAGGTCTAGGTTGCTTGTGGACTTTGTTCTGCCACAAACAGAAAAACAACAGATTCCGCACACACACACACACACACCCCCCGCAGGAATAATCCTACAAACAGCGAGGGGAGGGTCTGGCAGTGGTTTTCACTGTATTCAGAAGAAATAACTGTAATTATGCATTCTGGACGGTATAAGACTTGACAAGGTGCTTCCTTGTGTACCAACTCGGGAACCCTCCAACTGATGCCTGGGTTTTTTTAACAAGTGAGAACATGGGAGCTCAGAAGTTGAAATGACTCAAAAAGTCACACATCTAGAAAGAGATGGGATGAGGGTTTTAAATCTGCATCTTTTGTCACCAATGTTCATGTTCATTCAACGAGAAATGATGCTAAAGAAGGTTCGGGAATATATTAGGAAGATGAACCCAGATATTTTTGTGGTGATAAATATCCCATTCTATGAGTGTACTATCTAAATAATCCCTTAATTTGGAACACGTGTCTTGTATCCAGAAAATAAAAAACCTGGTAGCTAAAGTTTTATGTACAACTATAATATGTTTATTAGATAACTTTCTAAAATTTTAACTGGTATATTAAAGACTCTATGTATATCTTTAAGGTTATTGACACATATTGGCAAAAAGCCCTTCGGAAAGGCTGCACCAATCAACTTGTGTGGCCCCGGCGTGAAGGAGGGTGCCCACTCTCTCACGCTTACCCTAATTCTGAGTGTTTTACTTAGAATTCTTAAAATAAGAGAGAAATGGCACTCCAGTGTTTGAATTAGGATTTCTTCGATTATTAGCAAAGTTAAGCGTCCTCCCATCTGCTCATTGACCACTTAGATTTCCATTTGGAAACTTGATGCTCAAGTTCATTGTTGACTTTTTAAAATATTTCATACGTTCAGGATTCAGAGTGAGGAAGATGGTCCCAGAAGCCCTCTGGGCCCCGGTTTTCCTAATTGTGAAATGGGTTTCAGAGGAAATGCTCTCGAGACCCCCTCAACGCTAATCTTAACTGAGACAGAGGCAGCATCGATGCAGCTGAGAGCCTCGTAGGCTGCAGTCTTACCTCTGCCAGCCTCTTCCCGCTTATCGCAGGGGGCGTGGTCAAAGCGGCCCAAGATGGGGCACCTCTGCCGAATCGACACTGCAGCTCTGCTTCCCCACAGGGACACCCCACCCAGGGTCATTCATGCAGAGAGTGACTGTCTTTGGCATCCATGTTAAACAAAATTATTTATAATTTAAGAAGTGATTTTTGTTCTTGTTACCTTCATTTTTAATTACTCCTCCCTCTTCTTGCACCCCTGCCTACTCCAACCTTACCCCTAGAAAACAGAAGATGGACTTGCTGTGGTACCTTAACCATCTCCATGACAACCAGAGGTGACGTTCCTGACATGTTTCCAAATGACTTTTTTATCTCCAGCTAAGAAGAACTTCAAATGCTTAAAAGAAACTTTATATCTGCCTTTTTAAAAAAAAAAACCCAAAAAGTAACTAGAAAGATTACTTTCTTATTATAGATTTCCTTTAATGATGATTATTAAGTTAGAAAAAATTTGTATTTTTATCTTGGGTGGGTCTCTGGTTAAGATGAATTTTATTTTGTTGAAAATGCAGGAAGTTGAAATTCCTCCAAACTGATCATTGCTTGAAAATGAATATGTAAGCCTAGACGGTAATGAGGAAAATATTGGAAGTGCATATCTTAATGCCCTGGGGAGGCTCAGATAACACGTTTTATTTCACATGTCTTCCAGAAAAAAAGAGAGGAGCTGTACATTTTAACCTTGGCCTCCCTTTATGTCCCATGTCCCATCCTTTCAGCTGGACTGACCCACCCACACCACACTTAGGATGGGCAATGAAAGTGAACTGCACACAGAGCTGATTTGGGGGTTCACAGAGGACCCTATCTTCTAGGTGCTCCCCAGCTGCTCTCCCTGCTTCTGACTCCAGGCCACATTCACTGCTCTCCTCCACTGGCGCTCACAGCGGCCATGCCCTCCTGACTGCCTACTGTATCATTTTTAGCTTTGCTAAGCCTGGTGGTCTGAGAGTTCTTGATGTTTCAGTTCTCCTAATTCCCACACCACCTCTCCCCAACTCCACCCGAACTCTCGGTAGAGTGAAGAAGGGTGGATGTCAACCCATTCCTCATTTCATCTCTGGAGCAGGGAACTCTGGCAGAGCTGAGTGTAGGTACTTCACTAAATCATCGCATATGTGCATTCAAACCACATTTTTAGTTTGCCAATGTTTGGTCCAGCTGCCATCCTGGCCAGAAGCAACAGCAAAGGGAACTAACTGTGGCCTACAGAGGAGGGGCGGGACGCTGAACAAATGGCTTTGGTTGCTTCTCTGAGCTCTCGCCCCTAACCTTGCTTGAGCGGGGAGGGAAGGAGGGACAGTAACATTTATTGAGCACCTAGTTTATTACAACATACATGCAGCCTCAGGCAAGTCAGCTCACATCTCTGTGCCTCAGCTGCCCCATCTCTAAAATGGGTATAATGATAATCTGTATCTCAGCATTATCACTGAAATGATAACAGTCTACGAGAAAACTATGTAAAGGTTCCATTTACTTAGAAAGCACTCAGTTAGAGGTTACATTGTTCCCATTATTATTATTATTATTATTATTATTTTGTCTTAAGGATTGTTACTGGGCCCCTGTACGCAACTCTTTTCATGTTGTTTGAAAAGCCCCTGACAGAACCCTGCATTGTGGTCAAGTTAATGCTGCCAAACGTCCAGGTCAGGGTTGATGCCATTGCCGCTCAGAGGACCACTCTGAGCCTCAGTTTCCTCATCTATAACCTGGTGTCACTGCACACCGCAGAGGACAGATTCCACGAGGCAGTGGTAGAAAGTGACGAAGCACTGGACTGAGCACAGAGGAAGGCTTGAGAAATGGGAGTTCCCTTTCTTTTCCTGCTCCCCCTGGGAAAGCGCCGAAAGTGAGGTTAGGGACCTGCTGGGGCTTCTCTGGCCACCTGACCGGAGGGAGAGCCGGGTGGAGAGCAGGAAGGGGGTGGTGTGGTGTGAAGCAGGTCAGTTTATTTCCCCTCTGTGACCCAGCAATCTGGAAACAGACTCCCTGTCTGCCGCCCAGCCAGCCTGTGGCAGCTCTTTCCAGAACAATGGCAGGATACAGGCCCGGGTTCGCCAGCAATGGGATGCAGGTCTCTGGGCCAGGCTGGGTTGGCCTTGGTACACAGACGGCAGCAGCCTCAACATCAAATGAGGGGACCCCTGGTACAGCCCGGAATTTTCACCTGCCGCTTCCCAGGGAGGACCAGGTGTTAAACCTGAGGAATGTGGGAGTCCTGGGAGACCTGGTAGAGAGACAGGACAGGGGGCCCAGGGCCCTGGAACATTGATTTGAGGGGCTTCACACCCACAGATCTCCTCTCCTCTCACTCTGGGTTGGTATTCGGATTCCTGGTGTCCCCCAGGGCATCTTTGCCAGCCTCGCGCTATCCTTGATGACACCATAGTGAGCTGCTGTTTTTCAACTGCACCAACTGCGTGGCAGGTGTAATGCAAAGTACAGTCGATCCTCATTATCCCTGGATTCTGTATTTGCAAATCTGCCCACTTTCTAAAATGTGTTTGTAACCCCTAAATCAACACTGCTTTTTTTTTTTTTTTTTTTTTTGCACTTTCACAGTCATTCACAGACATGCACAGAGCAGCAAAAATATTTGAGTCCCTGATCACAAATGTTTCAGCTGGGGTGGAGCAACGCAATCAGCTCTCGTGCTATAAACAAGGGTCCCTCTTGCGGCCTGCGTGATGCCATGTTTTTCACATTTGGGGGCTTTTTGTGGATAATTTTGCTGCTCGAAGGAGCCCCCAAACGTAGTGCTGAAGTGCTGTCCCGTGTTCTTAAGCACAAGAAGGCTATGATGTCCTTATAGAGAAAATAAGTGCATTAGATAAGCTTTGTTCAAGCATGAGGTATAGTACTGGTGCATGAGCTCATGAATATTAATGAATGAGCAATACATATTAAACAAGGGGTCTCTAAACAGAAACACACATACAACAAAATTATGCATTGATCAGTCCATGGAAACATTGTGATGAGAGGATCACAGCTTATTTCCCCTGGGAATAGTGGCTTAGTATTCACTAACTGTTTTGGTGACTTTATAGAAGACAACTACTGCGAAAAGTGACAGTTGACTGACTGACTGTTATCTTATGTTATCCTGCAAATAACCACAGAGGAGATAAATATTATTATCCCCTTTTTACAGATGTGGACATTAAGACAGAGCAAAGTGGATTTTCTGAAGGTCACACTGCTCAGAAGTGGCTGAGCTTGTATCACACCTGTCTGCCCCCAACGCCTGCATCCTACCTACTGCACTGGGCCGCTGCAAGGGTGTCTACTTCCCAGGGGGCCAGGGCTCCTCTCACATCCACAGGGATAGAATGTGTGAGCAGGACCAGACTGCTGAGCTCCAGCCTAGTCCTCAATTTTATGGGGAAACTGAGGCCTGAAGAGAGCAATTATTGGGCCCGAGGGCATATGAACTCAAAGAGGCCCAGGGCAACATTTGCTGCATTCTTGGTTCTTACCAGTGCCTTAGCCTCTGCAAACTTGTCTGGGCTCCTGAGAGTTCATTTTGTAAATTTCCCATAAAGCTTTCTTTGGGATAATGCAGATTTTTTTTTTTAAACCTAATATTTGTCAAGCACCTACCATGTGGCAGGCATTTATTCTCACAAAGCTGATAGGTCCAGAGTATTATTCCTGGAGTTGTCCCGATGGAAGCCCTGCCTATGCACCCTTGGCACTGACCTCTACTCCAATGGCTGCCTAAGGTGATGGGAACACGGGACACTTTCTTTCTATTCTGGGTGTTTGAGTACACTTGGCCCATGTGCAAGGCAAGACAGGGGTAGAGAGTTCCTGCCCCTGCTGCCATGCTCAGACAATGGGGGTGGGGGTGGGGGTGTTGGGAATTAATCATCCCACTTCCTCAGTGCTTGGCTGGGATCAGCCCTAGTCATGGTCCACACTGTCACCCAGGCGTCCCCAGTAGGACTGAGCTCCCGTCACCTAGGACCTTATTATCTGGCTTGATTCTGTTTCCTTCCCCTCCACCTCATCTCAGATCTCCTCCCCGTCAGTGCTTCCTGAGATCTCCTCCCACTCAAATAACAGCTTTCCACTCAAGTGAACAACATGCCTGGAACACAGAAAGTAGGTGGTCCAGAGGGTGATTCTGCTCCATATGGATCAATTTGTACTGCTATGTCTTTCTTAACACAATGCCACCTTGGGGACAGCAAGAACTAACATGGGGTGCATGGGTAACTGAGAATAAGGGAGATCAAGATGAAGAATTGATCACCAAAGGGTGACAAACAGTAGGTGATGGCCCTGTGCCATGCCACATAGCTAGTGTTCCAGAATCAAGTGCTGAGCAAAAGATTAAAAGGAAGGAAACAACATTTTTATGTAGATCTGTTGTATTACAATCATCTTGCTAAATGACTTTGACAAGACTTACAGGCATTATTTCTTTGACTCCTCTTGGTATATCTAAGTAGATTATGACAGATCAGTCTCAGAAAAGTGACCATAAGTGACATTGCATGGTGGCACCATGATTCGGTATTGGGCTTATCCAACTCTGACCTTACCTACCCCACCTCTAAGACTCTGAATGGTTTACTGTCTTAGGGGCCAGGGCACATGATAGGGCAGCCATGTCTCTCCATGTTCACTCTGTGGGCAGCTGCAGGTGCTATCAGCTTATGAAACAGACATGCCTATATGGCTCTATAACCCTTGACATGAGCTAGATCCTCCCAGAAGCAGATTCCAGTGCTGCTTACTTGCCAGAGGAACATGTATTAGTGATTTGTTACTCTAACAAGTTACCACAAAACTGGCAGCTTTAAACAGACACATACATTGATCTCGCGGTTTCTTTCCAGGGGTCAGGAGTTCCAACACAACTCAGCTCTGGGCTGGGTCTGACAGGCTGCGGTCAAGGTGTCAGCCTGGCTGTGTTCTCATCGGGAAGATCCAGTGGAGAAGACTGTATTTCCAAGCTCATTCAGGCTGTTGGCAGAATTCATTTCTGTAGATGTATGACTGAGGACTCCAACTTCCAATGGCTGATCAGCTGGTGGCCAACCAACACAGGTCCTGGAAGCCACCGTGGCTCCCTGCCACATGGCCCTCTCCAGACGGCAGTTTGCTTCCCCAGGACCAGCAGGAGAGTCTCTCCCTCCTGCCCACTGAGATGGAATCATTTATAAAGCAACCTAACTATGGGTATGTCACCCCATTGCCTTTGACATAGGATGGATAAATTTATTATTCGTGCTACCATCATAATTTGTAATATTATTATTCATTATAGTTCATATAAATTCGCTATTCTGAAATGTAGCACTAAGACCCATTTACCTTTTGACTACAAGTCTCCCATAGTCCCCTGTGGAATGAAACCCAAGTTCCAAAGCCTGGCTTCCATGCACCCAGGTTATCCGCCGGGTTTCAGCTGTGCCCAGTCCTGGCTGTTCCCCAGTCCATCATGTCCAACTCTCCATCTCCTTTCAGCACATGCAGCCCTTGTGCCTGGCCTGCCCTTTACTTTCCCCACACTCAAGTTCATGTACACACCTTCGCAAACCAAGCTAGAAGAGGATATTGACTCTCCCAGGGCCCACTCAGCCTTTCCCTCCTCTGGGCTCCAAAGCTCTGTGCACGGGCCTCTCTCCAATGCTGGTCATACTCCATCATGTCGCTTCATCAGACAGCGAGTTTAAGTTCATTTCCGAATTCCAGGATTTGGTACAGATTAGGTCTTAATAAATCATGCTGAGTGAATACAGAATCGCTATGCTTAACAGCCTCTTTTCTTATTTGGCCCCTTAATATTTGCAAAGCATATTAAGCCAATGCAGGCGAGCCTGGAGTGAAGACACTGGGGAAATGACAGTGAAAACCAGGGAGATGACCGCCCCCTCCCCGACCTGGGCCCAGAGCAGCTCGGAGCTGGATATCCTCTTCCTGTAGACTGTCAGGCTCCAGAACGGAGCCGTGGCTCCACTGAAGGGCCCTTGGCTCAGCACTTCCCGTATTCACTGCTGCTATTCTCGGCGCTCCTCTTCCCCCAAGCCTGCTTCCATATTTTCAGGTCTTTGAATGTTGCAGCCAAACCACTGCTGTACTTCTGAAAGCAGAACCAAACACACCACCGGCCACCGCTCCTCGTGGACTTCCTGCTCCCCGGGCTCCTATCCCGGCCTCCCGCCCCTGCCTCCACTCTGCAGGCCCCTGCCCAGGCGGCTGCGTCCACTTTCTGCGCCCTGGCCCTGCACGCTGTTCTTCCTGCTCCTCCCCCCTGCACCTTCCGTCCTCCTCCAGCCAGGCTCCCTGGGACCTTGGCCCGCTCTTGGAAGCCCTGCTCCTGACCACCCTCCTCCTTGTTGAACCACTTCCCCATTTGCATTCTTTATGTCCCTCCTCCCTTTATTCTGGGGAAGCCTGGTCCAAAGGCCAGTTGTGACTTTTGTGGGTTAAAGGCCAGTATTAAAAATAGGAAGGAGTTACCATTTCTGTCACCCCGCTTCCTTAGCCAGGAAAAAGACGCAAAGGTAGTGTGCTCTGATCAAGCAAAGAGGCTGCTAGAAGTGGCTGCGCCACCCAGGCCCCCCCAGAAAAGTCATCAGGAAAAAGGCCCACCAATGGGCTGAGGTGTGGGTGTCAGTTTCTCATGAAACTGAAAGGGGATTAACTATGCCCATTTCATAGAGGATTGCTCACAGTTTTTAATCTAATTGAAATCAACAGAAGCAAGACCACATGAGTGACAAGCCACATAAGACCAGGACAGGCCATGTACTATCCGGTGCAGCCAAGTGTCTCCTACAATTGAGAAAGATTAGCTCCTCCACTTGAGATGACCAAGAGAATAAAGTGAGATGATATTTAAAGTGACTAACACAGCATATAATGCATAAAAATCTCTCCAAAGAAAGCCAATTACCTTCCCCTTTAAAATCGCTCTTGCTTCCTTCAGTAGAGGGAGGCTGTCAGGCTCTGTGGAGCTGCCTTAGCTGGAACGCACATCAGGGCACTGCCGTCTGAGGCCTCACGCAGGCCTGCCGCCGGTCCCGCTGGGGTGGCGGTAAGTGGCACCGAGCCAGCGTCCTCAGCAACTTCAGGAGCTGCTGAGACGGGGTGACTTTGATGTGGAGCCAAAGGAAGACGTGTTGCAATTATCTAAATTATCTGAGGCCCCCACAAAACTCAGAGAACTACAGGTCGCTTGCAAATTTTAAATTTCCTGCTGCTCGCCGTCACACCAGCTAAATTTTTGGTTCCTCAACAAGTCCTGCAGTCTCACACCTAGGTGCCTTTCACGGGCTCGAGTCTTGGCCTAGAATTCCCTCCCCTTATCTCCGTAGCTGCTTGGAAAATTTCCTTCCGCATATTTCAGGTCTCAGCCCCGTGGCCCCTCCCCCAGAAAGCCATCTCTATCCATCCCTGCCCAGTGTTCTGCACACGTGGCATTTATCGCTCTCTGCTGTAGTAACCCACTTATGTGCACAAGTTCCCCCCAAAATGTTATCTCATCGAAGGCAGTGGGCAAGCTTTGCTCCTATTCATGCCTGGTGCTCACACAACGCCTGCCACAGGGAGGTCCTCAAGAAGTGTTTGCTGAAATGCACTGCTACAGTGAGGTGGTAGTGGAAGGAGCCTAAGTTTTAAAATCTAAAGGACCTCTTTGTGAATTCCAGCTGTTCACCAAAACAGCCTACGCCATTGTTTTGAGTTGCTTAGCATCTCTGCACCTCAGTTTCCATTTTGTGAAACAGAACAATGAGGTGAGTCTCAGAGGACTGTTTAAACACACACACACACACACACGTTCCAGTGGGGCCCACCGCCACCACTCAGGGGTATTGAACTTAATGTCTTAATCTCAGCCTCTGTTATGCACGGGGCCTTAGTCCACGTCGTAGTCAGCTCAGCAGGGACACCAGTCTACATGGGGCCTCCTGAGCTTCCCTCCCAAGCACAGGCCGTGCCTGGACCCCTGGTCAAAGTCAGAGCCCTTCGCACAGACCTCCGCCAGACCTGACATCCCCATAAGCCTAAAGTATGTGGTGACACTAAAAGCGGCACATCCAATGGGCCCTCGCTTAGACAGAAGCCCTGATTCCTAATTCAGACTCTGGCTGTCATATTAAGAAACAGAAGGTCAGCTGGGAACCTCAAAACAGGAGCTGTTTTCCCAAAGCACAAGCCCACGGGTGAGGCCAGGATCCTTTTCCTGTCTTTCAGATTTGCACCATGGGTTGAGTATTAGTTAGGATAAACTGGGAGATGCTGCAGTAACAACCAACCTCCCAAATCTCTGGGTTACAGTCACAAAAGTTCCTTACTCTCAGACCCAGTTTTATGGGCAGCTGCTCTCCCCGTGATGGCTCAGGTTGACAACATGGGTGCTTCCACGTGAGTGTGGCCGAGGAAGAGCAAACACCAGGGGCTCACTCAGCAGGAATGCACTCCACCAGGACACGGGTGTGTCTGTTAATTTTATGTCTGTTCACCTTCTTAGACTGTAAGCTCCTTCAAAAATAGAGCCATACCTCTTTTTTCATGGCTGTAGGCCTGTTTCAGAGAAGACACACAGTAAGTATCTGTTGCATAAGCAAACAAGAGAACTGATACACTTACCATTCATTTATGCCTGAGCTAAGTCCCCTGAGCCTTTCCTCCATGCCAGGCTCTGGAATGAGTGATAGGGACACAACTGGAAACAAGACCCAGCCTCTCCCCTCAGTGAGCTCCCATCTTGGGGAAGCCGATGCAGAAAGGAAAACTAATTCAGTGCAGATAAAGGCCTTCACTGAAGTCCATGAAACCTGCTGTTGAAGCAAGCTAAGGGAAAAATAACCTTCCTGGGAAAGCCAGGAAGGATTTATTGAGGAAGTGATATGTGAGCTGGCTCTTAAAAGGAAGGTTGTGCTGAGTAGAAGGGATCAGAGAGGAGAGACAAGGGCACTAGCATGGAAGGGGGCATGGCTGTTAGAACCAACCAGGCGTGTTCACGAAAGGGAGGGCTTCATTCTGTGTGTAGCTGCACAGTTGCATATAAGACGGGGATGATGAGCGCATAGATGGAAAAAGAAGTATGTGTTGCCATGTCGTGGAAGACAACGGGAACATGGATATTAAGCTAAGTAGCCTGAATTTCACCCCATAGGAAAGGGAAGCCTTTGTAATGGACTCATGAGGAGAGTGATAGTCCCCTATGAGGGTCTGGGAGAGTGTCTTGCCTGCAGAAGAAGAATGTGTTGGCAGAGAAACACCCAGACCCACGGGACTGATCAGGATGCATTCTCGGTAGACTGAGCCTGCCAGTCTCTGGAAGGTAGGTGCCCTTGGTCCTCGTTCTGCATCAGGAATGTCCTCCGATGTCAACAGATGTGTCTTATTTCAGGGTGTTCCTGTGCATGATATGCAGATCACGAGGTATTTAATGTATTTTGATATTACAGTATTTTGCCATGTATAATTGTAGTTTTTTGCCCCAATTTTTGAGGGAAAAATAAGGATATGCATTATATATGGGTACTACTAATTCCATATCTATATAAATGTTTTTAATTCTTTTATTTATGTTTATGCATTAAAATGTGGGCACACATTATACGTGGGAGCTCATTACATGTGGCAAAATATGGTAACTGGTGTATAAAACCTTTCCAAGGAAAGCAGACAATAGGTGAAACCGAGCGCACCCAGAGTTTAGTATTAAAATTACAAATGCCACGTTGTCACTTTTTCTACAAAGAGCAAGAAGCATTGGAGTTCATGACCCAGCACCTACGTGCACGGGGTCTGGTATATAAACAATGTTTAATGCTTTCTAGTTCTGTAGGGATATATACCATGAGAGAGTTACCTCATTTTGTCAATGTCACAATGAGATGACCTGATAAATTCCTCCCTGCCCTGGCACCAATAACACTCAGGTACAGAGAAACTGAGGGACCCACCCAAGGTTGCACTGCAGGGTTATCAGAAGCCTGAGGCTTCGAAGTCTGGTGCAGAAACATCCGAGGTTGGTCGGTATGTTTTGTCGGTTTTGCCATCACGAGCAATATCACAGAAATGTATGTATGAGGCCTCTTTGACTATTTTGTAGCAAAAATAAGCAGTTAATTATACAGAAATAATACTGTTTTCAAGTCATTAATATAAAAGTTGTTTCTAAGAATTATTTTATTGACTTTATTAAAAAAAAACCCATAACGAGACCAACATCATCAAGTCTAATGCTGGTCACTGTTCAGTCGAACTCGATAAGAATGCTGGTGTTTTCAGACTGAATGGGTTAAGAGGGGACGGATGGTTGTGAAGGACCCCTCACAATTCCATCACGAATTACATCATGAAGAGCCTCTTTCAGCTTTAGTTTTAGTCCTAATCATGAAGGATGATGGGTTTTCACAGCGGTGGGTGGGGTTAACCATGGTCCAGAGCTCGGCTACAGGATTCCATAGACTTCTCAGGCTAGCACTGAGAACTTTTTCTGAGTAGCCACACTGTGGCTTTCAGCTTCAGTCCTCTTAGAATTGAGTCAAGCGGAGCCTGGCAAGTGCTTGATAATCAGACCCACTCTCAGGAGCCCACTCCAAGGACACTGTGAGAACCCAGAGACAGGCTGGCCTCGGAGCCAACTGTGTAAATTTCTTCTGGATTTTTAAATTTCATTTATGCCATGTGTCAGTCAGGGGTCTCCCAAAAAACAAAACCAATAGTATCTATCATCCCTCTATCTATTTATATCTGTGTATATGTACGTGTGTGTGTGTGTGTGTGTGTGTGTGTGTGTGTACATACACACACATATATATGCTAATAGACCTGATGTTTATAGCGCAGGCTAGGAACTCACTCACGAGCTGATGCTGCAGTCCGAGTCAGGATTTCTTCTTCTGTAGGAAACATTAGTTTTTGCTCTTAAAGCCTTCAACTGATGGATGAGGCCTACACACATTAGCAAGGGCAACCTTCTTTACCTCAACTGATTGTAGATGTTAGCTGTATCTACAAAATACCTTCACAGCAACACATAGATTGGTATTTGATAAAATAACTGGGAACTGCAGCCTAACCATGTTGACACAAAAAAATAACCATCACACCGAGTTTCTGCCATTTTTCAAGACCTCTGATTCCACTAGACTTAGGGTAAGTTAGCTACAGAAAAACCATACTTTTTTCAGCTTCCATAAGCTCAACCTATCTGTCCAAGTTAGCAACACTCCTGGTTGTTGTTTTTACGGTAACTTCAAGTTCAGCATGTCCAGATGTCTTGTCACATCAATTAGGAAGCCCAAACTTATGAGTCATGAAGGGCCTGGCAGGAGGAATTTTCAAATCCCCTGAACAGGTTTTCATGACCAAGCCATCTGACCCAGCCATCTGATCGCCCTAAAGTACACCCAATTGCCATGCTCTGCTTCAGCTTCTTCTAAGTACCCCATGACCTGGATGTGACTCAGGGGCCAAGAATGAAGAAAATAGTCAGAGTCCCAATCACTTCCTCCATCACATCCTCAAGCCCGACTTACAAAGCAGAAAGTCTCCAGATGAATAAGGAAAGTGGAAGCTAAGCCCAGCAATCTTCTTTCAACTGTGAATGAAGGGTTGCGACATTCTTTCCAATCTGGGTCAAGAGAGTTCAGTGTTTCTGCCTTCAGCCTGCATATCTCAGATGTCCCCTTGGCAGGTGAACAGCCCTGCTATTTCTTATAGGCTAGCAAATGTATACAATTCTCAAACAAAAAAAAAATGCAAAACAGAGTGAATAGCATGTTCTGAGGAGAATGTGGAGCAACCATCAAACACCGCTGATAAGAGTACGAATTGGTAAAACCACTTCGAAAACCTACGTGGCAATAGTTCCAAAAGGTGAAAACACCTTAGTTCCCTGCAGTCCCCTTCCTGGGTATATACCCAACACTTGTGCACACACTGGAGTGTCCATAGCAGTGCCATTTACGATAGCCCAAAGCTGGGAACAACACAGATGTCTACAAGAAGTAGAATGGATACATAAGTATATTCACACAATGGAATACAGCAATGAGAATGATAATCTGTGGCTATCAAAGAATGTCATAAACTTAATATTGAGCCAAAGAGACCAGACATCAAAAAAGGACATATTGTACGATTCCATTGATAGAAAGTATAAAAACAGAACTAACCTATCGTATCAGAAGTCTGGAGAATGGTTACCATTGGAGGGAACACTGTGATAGGAAAGGGTCAATAGGGGGCTCTTCCGCTATTGATAATGTTTGATTATATATCACTGCCTAATAAATCACCCCCCAAATTAGGGGCTTAAAACAACAACCATTTCTTTACATCTCATGACTTTGTGGGTCAGGAATTCAGACAGGGCTCAGCAAGGGCGTTCTTTGCTCCACGGGGTTTTGAGGGAGGTCACTCGGTGATCTTCAGCTGGCAGATGGACTGGTCTATAGGGCCCAGAAAAGCTGCCCTAAGTTTCTAGCCTTAGCAGCAATCCCCAAAGCCCGGGTTCCACTGGACCTGTTGGCAGGTGTGCCTACATGCAGCTCCTGCAACATGGCACTGTCAAGATAGCTGGATGTCTTACAGGGTGGCTCAGAGTTCCCAGAGTTTCCAAAACACCCAGGTGAAAATTGCAAGACTTCTGAAGACCCAGCCTTACTGTCATTTCTGTTTCATTCTATTGGTCAAAGAAGTCACTAAGCCAGTCCAGATTCCAGGGGAGGAGAAGAAGAGATTCCAGCTCTATGGGGAAAGGGTATGATGCCCACAGAGGGAAGGGATGGATGGTAGCCTTCGTAGGGACAAGCTACCACGTGACGTAATGCTCTGTTTCTTTATTCGGTTGTTGGTTACAGGCTGTACTCAGTTTGTGAAAATTAACCAACCTATATACGCATGATATGTGCCATTTTCCATATGTATACATGGTATAGACTGAATAAATATTTAATTTCTGCCCCTCCCCCAAACTTTACATGTTGTAGCCTAATCCCAGTGTGATTTTTGAGGGTGGGGTCTTTGAGAGGTGGCTGGGATTAGTACCTTTATAAAAGAGGTCCCAGAGAGCTCCCTTATCTCTTCTTCCATGTGAGGACCCAGGGAGAAGACAGAAGTCCACAAGCCAAGAAGTGGGCCCCCACCAGACACTGAATCTACTAGTACCCTGACCTTGGACTTCCAGCCTCAAGAACTATGAGAGATAAATCTCTGCTGTTTATAAGCCACCCCGTCTATGGTGTTCCCTTACAGCAGCCTAAAGAGTCTAAGATAATGTGATTTTAGTTTTTTTAAAAAGGTTTAATTTTAAAAAGAATGAAGAAACAGAACGACCCGGGGAAGAGACTGGGCTCATTTGGGCCCTCCTGTGCGGTGAAGAACACTCTTGGTTCTCTGGCGTCACACGCCCTTAACCAGCCCTGTGTTCTCAGGCCATGTGGATGTGAACTCTCAGACCCCTTTCCCTGTGAGGTTCTCAGTTTCAATGAAGAGGAAAACCAACAACTGCCTCCCTGGGTTATTGGGAGGGAGATGGAGACAACCAAAGAGAAAATTCCCAGCATATCATGCATTCTCAGCAAATTAGCTTTATTTTATTTCAAACACTGCCTTGGACTCCCAAGTCCTCAACTGCCAAGAAAATTAGCAGATAAGAGTTCCTAGAAGGCCTGATAAGGGTCCAGAGAGAATTTTCTACCCCCTCCCCATGGTCCTCACCTTGCAAGCCAAGAAAGGGGTGCCTTCTCAGGCATCTGTGCCCTGGGGGCCGGGGGTGCACATCTGCAAAAATAAAGTATGCTCTCTGTGATTTTTCAAAACATTATTCCTTTTTCTTCTTTCCTTTTCTCTCTATCCTGCTGCCTGCACCAAGCTTCTCCTTCCATCATTACCTTAGCACAAACTTCTAGAAGGGCCTTTGAAAATAGGACCATAACACTGTTGGATGAATGGATAAAGAAAGTGGGATATAGATGTATGTATGCATGTATGTATGCATGTAGATAAATAGGTAGATATATGTATATATGTAATTATGTGTGTATAAATAGATGTGAGTATATATGCATATATATGAATGTATGTATATGTGTGTGTGTGTGTGTGTGTGTGTGTGTGTGTATGCAAACCATGGGGGCAGGGACCCTGAGTTTGAAGCTGATGAAAACACTCTGCAGCTGCCAGAACAAGACCAAAGTCCCCAAGCAGAGTGACAAGTGAATCACCTCGACTCATGCTTAGTCACTGCAAGGTACTTTCCACACGGACACATGGAGATGGTTACCAGAGCACTGTCTGCTGGCTGCTCTCGCATGAGCTCAAAGAAAATGTTGTTGTAACCTTTACTTCGGAGGGGGGAAAAATAGCATCACTTTCCCTTTCCTTTTCTTTTTGGAGAGAGATTTGTTGGCAAAATAGTTGAAGTGGTTGTTTTTGTTTACCCTGGAGAAAGTTTCCAGATAGCCCTGAGTCCTGAGCTTTGTGTATGTGGCAAGCCCTTCGAGTCTTAAGCACTTAATGTCTAAGTGTGTAAACAACCCCCTTAGAGATGACTGTCACGGGCCATCCAGATCAAGGGGCCTCACATCAAGCTCTCTCACCGCCAGCAGCGTCGTCCAGGCTTGGAGGAGTGAGAGAGCCAGGGCTCCAAATCCTCACTCTGACCTATACTATCAGCATAAACTAGGGCATGGCGTCCCAACTTCCTGGCCCCCACTACTTCCTAATTAATAATAATGAGGATTAGTAATGCTTACCCACAAAGTGGTTATGAGAATTAAATGAGCTGGTGTGTAGAAGCACCCCAAACACTGTTTGGCACTAACATAGTAGTTGATTAGTTAAAATGAGTTCACCCATCCCTCCTCTCTCCTGACCCTTCATTCATTATTTCCCTTTCCACTTTTCTCTTTTTAAATTCCCTCTCTTCCACTTCCTTCCCTCCACTCTAAACTTACTCAGCGCTCAATTCTCTCTTCCCTTCTCTGCTGTGTGCATTATAGATATATATATATATACACATGTATACATATGTGCATACATACATAGATATGTAGGGGGGGGTTGCCTTATTTCAGGTCTCATACCCCCTCTGCATTCACAGCCATCCCTCCGGCTGGTACAGCTTTGGCACGGTAGCTATTGAAAGCCAGCCAAATTCTGGTTAAAAACACTGCGATTCTTGGCCAGACTTTCTCTCCTTGCAAACAAGGGTGATGTTTCAGGCATGGGAAGTCTTCCCATTCATTTAAACCCCAGGGGAAAAAAATAGCAACACCTCAGTGTGTGGCCTTAGGTGGACAGCGATGTGAGGCTCTGGGTATCGACAGAAATAAATCTGGTGTTTCTGAAAATTGTGAAACATGTGCAGTGAATGTGTCATCCCAGCAAAAGTGAGTCAGTCCCCAGGCCTGGGCCCAAATCTGGCAATGTTTTCTTTCTAAATAGAAAGTATATTCCTGGCCAGCCTAACATTAGCAAACTGGTGGTCAATGAGAGTGGAAAGAGAGAGGCAGAAGAGGAGACATGCAAATCTATACTTTGCAAGAACTTTTACTGGAAAAATGAAGTTCTCGCTCTGTGATTTAAAAAATATATATTTCCTTTTCCCTCCTTCCTTTTCTCTCTATCCTTCTGTCTGCACCAAACTTTTCCTTTCAGCATTGTCTTAGCACAGACTTCTAAAACGGTCTTTGAAAATAGGACCACATAGATACTGGAAAAGCAATACAAAAGATCAATGAAACCAAGAGCTTGTTCTTCGAAGGGGTAAACAAGATTGATGGGCCCATAAACACCAGACCCATAAAGAAAAAAAAAAAGGACCCAAATAAATAAAATCAGAAATGAAAGAGAAGTAACAACTGATACCACAGGGACACAAAGAATTGTAAGAAAATATTACAAACAACTACATGCCAACAAATTGGACAGCCTGGAAGAAATGGACACATTCCTACAAACATGCTCTCTTCCAAGACTGAATCAGGAAGAATTAGAAAAATCTGGGCAGACCAATCACGATTAATTAATGAAATCAAAGCAGTGATCAAAAAACTCCCAATAAGCCAAAGCCCTGGACCAGATGACTTTACAGGTGAATTTTAGCAAACATTCAAAGAACTAACACTTCTCCTTCCCAAAACTCTCAAGAGGAGGAAAGACTCCCAAGCCCATTTTACAAAGCCAGCATTATCCTAACACCAAAACCAGATACAGACACTACAAAGAAAATGATAGGCTAATATCCCTGATGAATATAGATACCAAAATCCTCAACAAAATACTGGCAAACCAGTTTCAACAATACGTTAAGATGATTATACACCATGATCAAATTCCAGGGATGCAAGATTGGTACAATATTCACAAATCAATTAACATGATATACCACAAAAACAAAATGAAGGAAAAAATCATATGATCACATCAATAGATGCAGAAAAAGCATTTGATAAAAGCCAGCACCCATTTATGATCAAAACTCTCAGCAAGTGGGAATAGACAGAATGTCCCTCAGCACAGTAAAGGTCGCATGGGACAAACCCACAGCCAACATCATGTACAATGGGCAAAAACTAGAAGCATTTCCCTTAAGATCAGGACCAAGACATGGATGTCTGCTTTCACCACTCTTATGCAACATAGTACTGGAAGTCCTAACCATAGCAAACAAACAAGAAGAAGAAATAAAAGGCATCCAAATTCAAAAGGAAGAAGTGAACCTGTCATTATTTGCAAATGACATGACACTGTATATTGAGAACCCTAAAGATTCCACCAAAAAACTACTAGAACTGAGAAATGAAATCAGCAAGTAGCAGGATATAAAATAAGTATCCAGAAATCAGTTGCATCTTTATACACTAATAATATACTATCAGAAAAAAAAATTTTTTTAAATACCATTTGCAATTGCACCCAAAAATAAATAAATAAAATGCCTAGGAACAAATTTAACCAAGGAGGTAAAAGACTTACATATGGAAAATTATAATTCAAAGAAGATATAAATAAATGGAGGTGTATACCTTGTTCGTGGGTAGGAAGAATTCACATCATTAGAATGTCCACACTAACCAAGGCGATCTATAGATTCAATGCAATCCCTGTCAAAATACCAAAGGTATATTGGAACCACAAAAAAAACCCTGAATAACCTTAGCAATATTGAGAAAGAAGAACAAAGTCGAAAGTATCACACTATCCAATATAAAAAAATACTATAAGACCATTAATCAAAATGATGTGGCGCTGGCATTAAAACAGACACATAGATCAATGGAACAGAGCAGAGAGCCCAGAATAACCCCACATCTATATGGCCAATTAATATTTGACAAAAGAGACAAAAACATATAATGGGGTAAAGACAATCTATTCAATAAATTGACCTGGGAATATTGAACAGATAAGGAAGGAAGGAAGGAAGGAAGGAAGGAAGGAAGGAAGGAAGGAAGGAAGGAAGGAAGGAAGGAAAGAAAGAAAGAAAGAAAGAAAGAAAGAAAGAAAGAAAGAAAGAAAGGAAGAAAGAAAGAAAGAAAGAAAAAAAAAAGGAGGGAGGGAGGAGAAAAAAAAGACTACCTCCTTACACCTTATACAAGAATAAACTCAAAATGGATTAAGACTTAAATGTAAGACCTAAAACCATAAAACTCCTAGAAGAATATCCAATAAACACTTTGATATCACTCTTAGTAGTATTTTTGGATATATCTGCTTAGATAAGAAAAACAAGGAAAAATAAACAAATGGAATTACATCAAACTAAAAAGTTTTTGCACAGCAAAGGAAACATCAAAAAAAACAAGAGACAAACTACTAAATTAAAGAACATATTTACCAATGATACACCTGATAAGGGGTTAACATTCAAAATTTATAAAGAATTCATACTACTCAACACCAAAAACAAAACAAACAATACCATTAAAAAATGGACAGAGGACCTGTATAGACACTTCTCCAAAGAGGACATAAGGATGGCCAGCAGACATATGAAAAGATGCTCAACATCACTAATCATCAGAGAAATGCAAACTAAAACCACAATGAGATATTATCTCACACCTGTCAGAATGGGTATCATCAATAACTCCAGAAATGACAAGTGCTGGCGAGGCTGTGGAGAAAGGGAACACTTTGGAAGTGTTGGTGGGGATGCAGACTGGTGCAGCCACTGTGGAAAGCAGCATGGAGTTTCATTAAAATTGGAACTGCCTTACAACCCAGTGATCCCACTTCTGGGGACTTATACAAAGAAATGCAAAACACTAATTCAAAAGACTATATGCACCACTACGCTCACTGTAGTTTTATTTACAATAGCCAAGCTATGGAAGCAACCCGAAGTGCTCGTTAATAGAGGACTGGATTAAGAAGCTGTGGCACATATATAAAATGGAATACTACTTAGCCATAAAAAAGAATGAAATCATACCTTTTGTGACAGCATGGATGGACCTAGAGGGTATTATTGCTCAGGGAAATAAGTCAGTCATAGAAAGACAAATACCATATGATTTCACTTATATGTGGAATCGGAAAAACAAAATAAATCAACAAACAATTAAAATAAACTCATAGATACAGTGGGAGAGAGCTCGTGGTTGCCAGAGCAGGGGGGATTTGAGGCACTGAGTAGAAGAGGTGAAGGGACTAAGAAGCACAAACTGGTAGCTACAAAATAGTCATGGGGAAGTAAGTGAAGTATAGAAAATATAGTCAATAATATTGTCATGACTATTAATGGTGCCAACTGGGGTACTGGAATTATCGAGGGCAACACTATATAAAGTACATGGTTGTTTAACCACTAAGCTGTACACCTGAAACCAACACACAAGGAAGGAAGGAAGGAAGGAGGGGAAGGAAGGAAATAGCACCACAACAGTAAAGGGTGAATAGACAAAGAAAGGTAAAGTCCCGGAATGCGACGCCTCTAGATTCTCTGAGCCCCCGGGCTGCGCCATCCGGAGGGTGTGAGCACTGAGCCTACCGGAGCAGCAGTAAGAGCAGCAGCTGCTCCATCAGCTTTGCCTCTCTGCTCCAGACACAGATCCTAGAGAAAAGCAGCAACGCAGGGTCCGGAGCCTCCTGTGCCAGCATCGCCGGCCAGCCCAGATGCCAGAGTCACATGGTCTCCATGGTGCCAGAGGAAGTGATGCAATCACCCTCAGTCTTTAGGTCAGCCGGGAGGAAAGTGTCCTGTTACAGTGTAGGCGTGGCTGGCTTCCGGCACCAGGCCTGTAACCCCGTCCCAAACCCACAGCAAAGGGGCAGCAGGGGAGCCTGTCTTTGTGCATACACTGCCTGCGGGGTTACCCTGCTGTGCGCACTGCCACCTGGGCCCCACAAAGGCCTCAGCCAGGCACGTCATCCCAGGCCCTTGGCTTCTCCTTTCCCCTTACTCCAGCTCACAAGTTGCCTTGACTGCAAACACCTGTTTCCTTTTGCCCAGACACTATGGGATACAGCTATTCTATTGACTTCATACGCATAGCAGAAATATAATTGAATTCAATTATAATAACTACACTCATTAAAAACCTATGTAATGTTCATTAAGCAGCCTAGGTAATATGCAATTAATATCATTAGCATAGGAATTGTGCATTGGGTCACTAATATGCACATTATGTATAATATTCGACGTATGTATTAATTACAGCACATGCCAGAAAAATACAGCATTCAAAGCTTGCAGGCCTATCCCAGTTATAAACCCTTTTGATCTCATACAAATCCCTTTTATGGAACGTCTTTTTCATTAATTGGAACATAATGCTTTTCAGCTCTTTATACAAAGATGGCTGTTGGAGAGAAAGGACTCTGAGAAGAGCTGGAGTTAAGTAAACTTGAGAAGCCTGTATCAGACTGTATCCTGGAAAAGGGCCATGACCTTGAGGGCAGAGTTCAGACTTCTGTGTTCTGTCCTAGACTCTGCCAAGACCTCCCCTGCCAATCACTCCCACCTCCAATGGGACATCCATTATCTGGGAAATGGGCATAATAGCACTTGACATCACCAGGGCATTAAGTAGATTATCTCATTAGGGAGACTACGGACTTGCTTTGGAAATGCAGAACGGCAATGACATTGAGCATGCTGCCAGGAAGCTTCCGATGGAAAGCTTCTGCATTAAAGAAAAGCGTCTGCTCCATCACACCCAGCCTGCCCTTGACGTGAGCAGGTTTGGCCAAAGGCACCCAACCTTGATGAGTGGGCATTGGGAATGGCTGCCCTATAGGTGTGGTTCTCTCAGAGTTTCTCCTCAAACCACGTTTTTGGCACTGCCTGCTGCTTGGAGTCACCATCTCTGTTTATAAAATTTGGAAAGTGAGGCCCTGGTGAATGAAGCGAGTTACCCAAGGTCAACTCAGAAGGTCTCCCTGGCATGGAGGAGACCACAGAATATGGACAGAGAGACCTACATCCTAATTCTTTGTGACTGGTTTCTGACTCTGAACCCAGCCTCCCCAACCTTGGCTAAAGTAAGCAGTCCCTGACAGCTCACCTGCCCCATTCTCATCCCCCACCCTCCGTTGCTGTCTACCCGGAGAGCCCTGGGGATCCCACGTCTAAAGGATTTACCAACCATACTCTGCTCCCCTCCACAATTCATTTGAATATTCATTGACCACCTTCTCTAAACCACGCCCTGTGCTGGACACTGCGATGAGAGACATGAGCACCCTGTAGCCTTATCTTCAAGGAGCTCAGCAACATGGTCTTAGTTCAGGACTCGGCTCCCTATGCCTGAACTGTGGATGACCTACTGGACTCTTGGCCTTGAATCTTATCTCTTCCCAATGCAGCAATGAGAATGTGCTTTTTAAAATGCAAAGCTGGCCCTGTACTCACTCCCTGGCTTGAATCCCTTCATGGGCTCCTATCACTTCCAGGAGAAAACTGAAACCCATTTACCTGCCACTCAAGGTCCATCAGGATATGCCTCTCTTTCTTCAGTCTCTTCTTCACCACCTGCCTTATGCACCAAGATCTCCGGATTTCCCACAGATTCTCCCCATTCCTGCAGAGTGACTCACAGTTCCTTCTATTAAGGAGCAGAGCTGGTTTCTTCGCCCTTTGAATCTCAGTTGGCCATGTCACTATCTTTGTGGCTTCAACAAAGGTGAAGAAAGCAAAGGCCTCAGGCTTGCCTTCGCTTGCCGCTGACCCGATCTACCACCATATCTACAAGCCCAGCTAGACTCTTGAGGATAAGGACCTCATGGAAAGGTCCTATATGTATGGGGCCAGCTGAGGCCCCACACATATAGGTAATACCTTCCTAGACCATCCACCTCTAGCTAAGCTGACTCAGAACAGAAGAATAACTCAGCCAACTCACAACATCACTTTTGAAAATCATAAATGTTGGTTATTTTAAGGCACTAAGTTTTGGACTGTTTTTTTATACAGCAATGGCTAGCTGATACCAATTCGCAAGTGTGTGTGTGCTCTTTGTGCTACTATGTGCTAGGGCGCACACTGTTCCTTTGGTATGCAATTCATCCTCCTCCTGAGCCTGAACATACTTCTGTTCTGCTCACTGGATGATAGGATTTTAATCGGGCAGAGAAAGGAAGAGACATTCCCATAGGAAAGAGGAAATAAACTGAAGTTTACACTGGATATCCATGTTGTTCTCAATATGCTTACCCTCTCTTATATTCGTTCTCCTTAGTGGGCAAAGAGATCTCAACGGCATATGTCCTTTTCTTCCTCTCAACACTGTGAAACACTGGGTATCTCTTAGAACACAGACTAAAACCCACCTAACATCAAGGCTGGGTCTGCACCTGACTCATCATCTTTAACACCACCCTCATCCCCCATCCACTTTGTCTCATTCACCTTTGTTTTTCTCAATGGCCTAGGAGGGCACTTTGCCCTGTATAGGTGCTTGGCTCATCACCAAGTTCCTTGAAAAGACCCAAATCAAAGCCACCTCCTCCAGGAAGCCTTCCCAAACACCTCCAAGCAAAGTTGCTTCCTCTTCCCACCTAGCCTTCCCAGGTCCCTTTGTGCTTAAGGTGTTTCACAGGGATAATTTATTTCCCTACCTATGCTTTTCTGCTCCCCTCCCAGCACACAAACAGTGTGAGCCACCAGTGTGTCTTTTTGGTCTTTGTGTCCCCACACAGTAGAATCTCAAATAACTGGTCAAACTAATTAATTAATCCATTCCCGAAAGAGCTCCAAGCAGTCATGTAGAACGGACCAGCAGTCTGGAGTCAGACAGATCTGAACTTAATCCCTGCTTTTACATTTTCAAGTAAAATGACCTTGGGCAAGCCACTTGAACTCTTCAGTCACTCTCCAGAGATGAGGGAGTTCTATTTAAAGATCATAATCCTTTCTTCACAGTATTAAGGATTCATAAGATACTGTATCTAAAACACTTGGCCCAGAAGTTGCCACCTGGTAGACCCTTGATTGCTATCAACAGTCAAGTTCTGGTCATCTCCCGTCTCTCCATTTACCCGCCTGTTCTCCTGGCCACCGCTCTGGGAAGGTGAGGGCCTCTAACAGCCAAAGGGGCTCCAGGCCCTGGCTGCTTCTTAGATTATAAGACTGAGTCTCCCACATCACGTGGGTGGCCTGAGCTGGACAGAAAAGGAGCCTCACGCTTGCCCAGCACCCACCTGGTGCCTGGTGCTGGCATACCTCCCCTCACCTTCTTTCTCCTATACGAAGGGAAATGAGATGATGCCTGCTTGTGTGATTTGTGAACTGTAAATCAGGATGCAAATGTTCACGGTCATGTTTCTATGAGGAAACAAAGGCCTCAGGAAAAGAATTTCCCCCTCACATCTATTCCCTTCACCCACCTTCCCAGAGTCTGAAACTGCAGAGGGCAAAAGGCCCTGCCTGGCCAGGTTTGGTATTGGAAACGGTGCTGCAGAGGAGGGCGGATTCGTACTCGTTCATTGATTCCTTTACTTACTCATTCGCACACACACTCACTCATCGATTCATTCATGTGTTTATTTGTCCACTAAATATGCATGCAGCCTGTGTGCTGTGCCAGGCTCTGTGCTGAGAGCAGGGTGAAGGCATCCGTATGACTCAGCTGGTCTCTGCCCTGGAGGAAATGAGTTCTCCGTTGCCCTCTCTGCTGAGTGTGTGCACATGTGCGGGGAGTAGGCATGAAAGCAGGTCACTACAGTGTGCAAAGTGCCTTCTCAGCCTGCCGCAGGGACTCCATAGACAGAATCCCCTTCGTGTCGGGCTGGAGTGTGGTCATGCAGCGCTGATGACAGGAATGAGTGCAGAGAGCACTTTGGATTGTGGAAATCTAGAAGGTCAAGCCAAATATTGGGTTGGCCAAACTGTCTATTTAGTTTTTTCTATAAAATATAAGACACATTTTTCATTTTCATCAATAACTTAATTGATTTGGATATTTTCAGTATGTTGGCTATCTCCTGTGTGGTATAACATTGATTGTGCTCAATTAATGTCTCAATTTGATCGCTATCAGCCTCAATGGGGTTAGCCAACTGTGAAGCATTGTCTAGCGAGAAACCTCCAGTACAAAACTTTGCAAACCACTTTTGACACACGTTCGATCGGTCACAGCACCTTCTCCATACAATGCACAAATCTTTTTTTGGCATTTCAGTTGTGTTTTTGCCTTTCTTGAAATAATAAAGCATAATATGCTGAAAATGTTGCATATTTTCTTCCATCTTCAATACTAAAATGACTACACAAAAATTAACCAATTTTGATGTTTTTTTAAATGCATGCTGACACAACAGCCGTCACAACACAATCTAACAAAATTGTTTCTAACGAAGTTAAAGACAACTAAGCACTACTAGAGCCGTCTTATGGAAAAAAAACAAAGGAACATTCTGGCTGACCCGATAGTTACTTTTTGCCCCAGGCAAACAGGAGTCACAGAAAAGCCTTAAAGCACAGAACTGACCGAAGTTCTTGTCCCGCTCCTGCTGCAAATCCTATGCACTTTGATCTATTCCCCGCGGTGGCCAGAGTCAAAGTCATTGACATTCCAGCTTGACAAAGAATTCCCTGAATGACTTGGGAAAATCACTTTATTCCTTTGAACCCCAAATTAGGAAATACCAGTATTATTGTCCCCCCTCCCTGAGAGGTTGAGCCATACTTTAAAGCAGGTATAGCTCTGTGGTTAAGGTGTAGGCTCAAAAGTCTGACCCAGTGAATGTGCCAACTCTGTTATTTGGGGGCCGCTTAACCACGTGGTCCTCAGTTTCCCCACCTCCAAAATGGGCATGATCACATTTCCCTCGTACCTGTGCAAATTAAAAGAGAAAATGCACGTAAAAAGATTAGCAAAGCGCTGGCACGTAGTAAGCCCACAATACACGATATTATCATCATCATCGTTTGCATATCTTTATTAGTATTGATGGGACAACTGCCTGACAGTCTGTCAGAACCTAAAGCTCATTCCATGTTCTTGCCTCACATGCTCCCAAAGATCTCAGGCCAAGCCCAGATTCCACACCCACGCGGCGCCCCCTCCCAGGGTTCCAGTGCGCATTTTGAGAAGGAAACAACTGCCAAAGAAAATCCAACCACGTGGTTTTCCTAGCAAAGAGAAAAATTTAAAAATGCAAAACACTTGCTGGAATACACCAGTTTGGGTCCCAGGGACTTCCTAAAAGTCTGAGGGCCTTTCCACAGCGCTCCTGGCCCATGCCTGCCACCGAGATATTTCCCGGCATACATCCCTGGTGCCCCCAGCCAGGCTCCGAGAAGAGGGGAGGGGAAGCTCCTGACAGGTACAGAAGCGCCCGGGGCCAAGCTGTGCTTACCTTCCCAGCAGGGAAGGTGGGGCAGGCTTTGGGCTGAGTCCAGGGTTCTGAGGAAGAAGCCCTGTTGACTCCAGAATAGAAGATGCAGGCTTCCCACCACTCTTGGCCTCCTGCTGCTCCTCTAGAGATGGAAGCCCCTCCTGATAAACTCGAGAACCTACTCTTTGCCATGTCTCCTGGTCCTGCTCTGTTCTCCACGCGGGCGGAGTTGAGACTTCGCCCCAAGTGCCTCCCTGTGCCCTAGGGAAGTGCACCTCATCCTCACAGTGCAGAGGAAGGAGATGCTGGAATCTCCACCGGGGCTCCAAGAGTGGGAGCTGCTCAGATTCCTGACCGTGCCCTGGGAGCTGGTGGTACAGCCCCTAGCACACAGTAGGCGCTCCCCAAATAATGAATGAAGAAGCAACTTAATCAGATTCCTGAGCAATTCGCTGCTATATTGTCTCATTTAATTCTCATGCTACCCCTGCACAGTAGGTCTCCTTAGCCCCGCTTTGCAGACACTTCATAGAACTGAGGCTCAGGAAGACTAAGTAAGCTGGTCAAGGTTACTAGGGTAGGAAGTGACGGTGCTGGGACTGGAACCACGTCTGTCTGACTCCAAGGCTCTCACTCTGCAGCCCCCACCTCTTAGAAAAGTCGGGTGTGGGTCTCTATGTTGAGAAGGTGTCAACTTCCAGACTTTGCCCACAGAGGGCTGCTGAATGCAGCTCCAGGCCTGGGGTGGGTGGAGACTGAGCCTGATCACCAATGGCCAGGCCCCTGCCTCCTGATCAGGAAGACAGCTCCTCAGGGAGAAAATGCAGAACAGGATAAAGGAAGGGGCATCGACGGTATGTCGGAAATGGAGAGGGGCAGAGGGCATACCTTAAATGTCGTCAGTGAATCAGCCCAGGAGGGCTTTCACATCCAGAGCTGTACAAATGCCGGGCACTAAGTGCCCTCACTCAGTGGAGGTCAGGAAGACTCAGCAATCCAGAGGTTCCAGGAGGAACCTCTGCAATCCAGATCCAAGGAGAAGAACAACAACGATAAAAATGAGAGCTAGCGTTTATAAACTGCCTACACTGTCCAAATACTCTACTGGGCACGGTACAAATTATATGTAGTCCTCACAACAACTCCAAGAGCTGAGAGCTATGATCCCATTTTGCAGATAAGAAAACAGAGGCTTTGATCATGTAACTGGCCCCCACAGCTGGTAAGTGGCACAGTCAGGATTTCCACCTGCATCTGACTGACTCCAATGCCTGTTCTATTTCATAAGCTCCAAAGGCTACAGGTGCCGGGTAGGTTATACAAATGAGGGAAGCGTGGTGGGTGTAGTAGAAGTAGTGGAGGCTGGAGAAAGCTGCAGAGCTCACTCTCTGTCTAAAGGGGTAGCTGCTTCTCAGCTTCAGCCACTTCCTGTTATTCGAGGATGTACACCCTGAATGGTCAGGTCTTCTCATTTCATGACAGGCCGGATATAATGTCTACTTCTGGGTGTAAAGTGCAATATTTAAGTTTCCAGGATTAATCTTTAAAATGTGGAAACACTTGGCAGTCTAAGCAAAGCTGTCTGAAAGGTCATCCTTTTGCAATCTCTGTATTACAATGTGGGTGGGAGAGAGAGAGAGCACCCTGTCACTAGAGGTGCTCAACCATATTCTGGGCTACTGACCACAGTGTGGCGAAGAAGCAGTGGGAGGGGAAGTTGCTGGGGGTGGACCTTCAAGATCGCAAGCCTGAGACAGCGTGGATCCATGAGTCGACAGAGTGGAAATGGGCAGGGGCCCTAAGCAAGGACAATGTAATGAGCAAAGGTGTCGAGTCAGGAGCAGTCCTTTCATCCTCATTCACTCCCAACTCCAAAACCTTCCATGGCTCCCCATCATCCTCTTACCTGGGCATTCGGATACATAACTCCGCTCTAAATCCCTGACCTAATGGACCCTTAGAGTGGGGCAAGGAAAGGCCACTTTCAGTGCTTCCTGGATCTGCCTCCAGATCCTCCCCACCTGTCCCAGGCTTGAATCTCCTCCTCTCCGAGCCAGTTCTCCAAACTCTCATCCCACTCATAGTCTTATCTGCCCAAACTACGACCATGGAGGAGAGCTACCTGTCATTTCTCTTTTCTCCCCAGTTAGTTCCTAACCCCCTAGTGTTCACTGCACCCCTGTTGCATGCAGAGCTCTATGCTAAGTCCTCTGGCTACCACCATGGACAAGACAGATGTGGTCTCTGCTACCCACATGGTTCCTTTGAGACCACACCACTGTCCTGTCCAGTCCTGGCCATTCAGGAGACTCAGCAGAGATGCGCTAAACAGAAGCAAATGTCGATGAGATGGAGAGAGCTTCGACCACCTCCACCCCTCTCTCTCTGCAAGCCCCTGCACCTCTTCCACCCCACACAACCCCAGTCCTGTTGATTCTTCCTTATTGTCTTTCCCAGGCTTTACAAGAGGCGCGACTGAAAAAAAGCCTTGGGGACCTAGGAAGAAAGTAGCCAAAAGGTGGTGTCTTTTTTCTTTTTTTCCCTAATGTTTTCACTCCCCTACCAAACACGGCAAAGGCGCATTTCCAGACACACTCCTTCTGAAGCTGGCGGCTGGCCCTGCCTCTGCCGGGGCAGGCAGCCTTGGGTTGGCTGCCAGGGCCTGGGGTGGAGCACCAATAGCCCCACCCCCCTTCGAGGAGACCAAGAGCCAAGAGCTCAACCCTGGGCACCCAGCCAGGTTCCCTTCAAGCCAGGGCCTGAGCACATGGACCCTAATCAACGAAAAAACCCCCACCCTTCCTTCTGCAAACACCCTCACGGCCAGCCACAGGGCGGGCCGACAGGCAGAGCTGATCTTCCTGACCTCCCTGCCCGGCCCCACACCTAAGGAGCTGGCTCAGGTCCCTCGCCCCTGCCACCGTCAGCTGGGTCATCGAAAAGGTTTCATCTGCCCTGCCCCCCCCCCCGCACCCCTGCCACAGGGAGAGGGGTTCCAGGTCAGAGGAAGATGCTGACTTGGCAGGACTCTGGTCCTCACTTCCACCAGGTCTCTGCTCAAATGCTGCCTTATCACCTTCTGCAGTCACATACACAGCCCACCCCCTCTCTGTGCCCCTTACCAGGCCTTCCTGTTTCCTTATATGGATGTTTTACCATTTGATACAGCATGATGTAGTCGTTCATGGGAAATTCCCTAGGATAAAAGCCTTATGAGGACAGGGAACCTGTTTGTTCTGTTCACTACTAGTTTCCAAGTTCCTAGTTTTTCGCGGATGCTCTTCCCAGATGACATCGCTCCTTCAGAACTCCCCCACAGCCAGGCAAGAGAAACGACTTGGCTGCCACTTTTTCCTTCCTTCCTTCCTTCCTTCCTTCCTTCCTTCCTTCCTTCCTTCCTTCCTTCCTTCCTTCCTTCCTTCCATTTTTAATCCTCACCAAAGGATCTATTTTATTGATTTAGAGAGAGAGGAAGGGGGAGAGAAAGAGGACACTGATATGAGGGAAACATCAATTGGCTGCCTCCCATACGTACCCCAACTGGGAATTGAACCCCCAACCTGGGTATGTGCCCTGACCACATACACACCCTTGACTGTGAATTGCACGTGAAACCTTTTGGTGTATATGGAATGACGCTCCAACTAACTGAGCCAGCTAGCCAGGGCCAGTGATCACTTTTTAAACGACCATGTAACCAGGGCCTGCCAACATCAGGCAGTACAGACACGTGATCCCATTAATCTTCTCAATAATCCTGACGTCCATGTCATTGCTTTGACTGTGGCTTTCTCAATCTTGACACTGCTGACATTTGGGGTCAGAGACATTATAGCATCCCTATCAGATAACAGCAGTACCCACCCCCCCTTTTGTGACAACTAAAAATGTCTCCAGACACTGTTCAGTGTCCCCTGCAGGCAAGATCGTCCCATTCGAGAACCTCCATATTAATTTTACGTATGAGGAAACTGAGGCCCAGAGAAGTTAGGTATGTTGCCCAATGTTTTAATGGAGGCTGAAATTCCCCTGGGTCTGTCTTGCTTTAAAGCCAGCATTCTCCCCATCCTACCAGGCCACCTTCCCCTTGTTAGGCTGGGGCTGGCGGCCCAGGGAACTGTCACTGGGAAGACCCAGAGGCCTCTGCCCAGGCCCTGCTGGTGTCCCGGCAGAGCGAGGCCTCTAACGTGCGAGTGGAGCCTTCCCAAGCAGCCTGAAAAACATTTACTCACACTCTGGCTGTGCCTGGGAAACATCATCAGTGATAAATCATATCTCTTAATTATCTGTGATTTCTGCAGCCAGCCAACATTTCCTTTTGTGACAAATATTTGTTCTGAAATTCCTCCCTCCTACCCCCACAAAGGCGAAGCAATGGTACAGGCAAGCCCTAGGGCTGGTCTCCCCAGGGTGAGCCCAAACGTCTCTGGTCAGCCCTCAGGTCCCACCCATCCTGGCTAGAGCAGGGTGCTTGCCTGGGCAAAACTCCTACCTCCAAGCTTTGAGGAGTGAAATCCCCAGGTTTCTGTGTTGTTTGGGGTTTTGTTTCTTGTTTTTTCAGAAGGGTTTCTGAATCCAAGATGTTTGCTCACTCAGACGAATCCTGCTTGAAGTCACTGTGAGGGAAAGAGGAAGACAGAAAATGAAAGGACACAGGGCCAAGGGTGAAAAGGCCAGGGTTCAAGTCTACTTGCATGTGCTGCAGGAAGAGTTTACCCCACCCTTCTCGGGCCCCTCTGCACCACAGGGAGAATGTCCAGGCATCTCAGCACCCCCTGACTGTTAGCTCTTCACCCTCGGGGAAGGAATACCTTCCATCGCCTTCCAATTGGATACACTGGAGTAAGATCTCTTCTCGTTGCACTCCTCCCTAAGCCCCCATCAGGCTGAACATATCTGCTTTTTTTTAAAAATTTATATATTTTATTTATTTATTTTTAGAGATAGGGGAAGGGAGAAAGAGAGGGAGAGAAATACATCTGTGTGAGAGATACATCGATCGACTGCCTCTCGTGCGCCCCCAGCCGGGGACCTGGCCTGCAACCCAGGTATGTGCCCTGACTGGGAACTGAACTGGTAACCTTTAGGTTCATAAAACGGCACTCAATCCCCTGAGCCACACCAGCCAGGGCCCTATTTCTTTGTTTTTAAACATGACTTTGCACATGTTATTGTCTTTATAGTAAATGGTTTTTCCTCTTCCCTTCCCAGAAAACTCCTATTCGCACTTGAAACCCAATGTCAATATCCCTTTCTTCTTCATCCTCCTGCCCCAACCCAGGCCAAGTGCATCCCTCCCTCTCTGGGGTCCCTCAGCAGCTTGTACAAACATCAGTTGAACTTGGTGCACTCTCTTAGGGATGTTTGTCTAAGAGGAGCCCAGGGAAAACGCTGAATCAGCAAATAGAGATTGTCTGCTGAGATGGGGAAAAACATTCAGGTTCTTTTCTTCCAGGGTCTTCTTTTCTCTGCAGCATGGTTTCCTTTGGTTCACTACCACATATGACTTTCATGGATGCGTCCTCCAGATAAACGTGCAGAGATGCTTTCTAGCACTCAAAGACCCTCACCCTGTTTTGTTCTAGGTTCTGAAGGAAGTGACACGGTCACCACTTCTTACGACAAAAATCTGGGTTCCGGTTACAGTTGGCTGCCACTGTCAGAGAGTGAGACTCATTGCAGGCACTTCACCCCAATCAATCTCTTTCCTCTTGGTGTAAAAGGGGGGCGCCAAAGTGGGGTACCTGGTCCTGGGTGACACAGAGCACAGAAAGCTGGTGCCCACCCTGGCAAGTCAGCCTCCAGCTATCAGTCCTCACAAGGCCACCTGAAACCCAGCTCAGCCCAAGGCTGCACCTCCTCTGGTCTGATTCTGGGGAAGCAAGAGGAAGTCAGAGGTCTGCCTCAGGTGCCCGGAGCTAGCTTTCTGTCCTTCACTGACGTTCTAAAATGTCATGCCCCAACCTGAGGGAGTGCCCAACACCTCCTTGAACTTGCATGGCCAGTGATAGCCCGGGTACATGAGGTTCCTTGCCTGGCTGAGTTTGCAGATCTGCAGACATTTGGCTGGTATGCTGTGGAGGACACAAAGAGGTACCGCTACTCTTTTCTGTCCCCAAAGCCCTGAGTTTAATAAATCGAAAATGTACTTGGAATGTTGCCCCATCGTAATCATTCAGAAAGTGGCTTCGCACTCCACGTAGGCATTACCAGACTGTTATGGAATAGAAAACCCCAAACTTATATTTGATGGTAGAGGATCGGACTAAGGAAGAGGGTGGGTAAACACCTTAGGGATGGGTGGCACAGGCATTGAAGACAAAGTCGGGAGTTTGGTTGTAACTCCTTAGATAGTTGGCAGCCCAATGAGGGGCATGATTCTAACTTGGTGGGAAGCTCTGCCCTGCCATGTGTGGGGGTGATAGCAAAGGGGCAGTGCTGTAACCCCCACTTCTGCCCTGGAGTTCAAGCCCCGCTACCCATCCTCACTTGGATGTTGCCCGGGCACCTCTAACTCAGTGGACTCACACCAAAGTCCATTACCTCCCCAGGCTCCCACGGTCAGTCCCTCCTGCTCTGGTTTTCGTCTCAGTTAAGGGGCCCAGGGAGGTGGGTAATGGACTTTGGCTTGAGTCCACTGAGTTAGAGGTGCCCGGGCAACATCCAAGTGAGGATGGACATACGGGCCTGAACCTCGGGGTAGAGGTGGAGGCTGGAAGTCCCGCACAGACGTTGTTAAATTCATAGAAAAAGATGCAACTGCCAGAGAGTGGAGAAAGAAAAGAGGAGGCCTGGAGCAGAGCCCACGGATTTGCAGCCTGGAGGGGAGAGTCAGGAGGAGACATTTCATGCAAAAAGAGAGAGGGCTCAGCACAGTAAAAGGAAGCTAGGAGATGAGAGCTCGGCTGGCAGGGGACCACGTCAGAAGCAGCAGCACGTACCTGCCACCTGGAAGGTGTTCTCAATACTGGCAATTTTTTTACCCACTGGCAATAATGTGAACAATGATAGCAGTCTCTGAGGTATTGAACTTTTATTAGACCAAATGCGAAGCACTTTCCCTAAATAGTTTACATAATCTTCTTAGCCCCTGGGAAGTAGGTACTATTGTTATTTTGAAAATAAGGCGAATGAAGCACAAAGGAATTACTAGATGTGGGTAATACATACCCTTATTTACAGATGGAGAAACTGAGCACAGGATGACAAGCTAGAGTCCCTATCAGGAAAGCCGGCAGCTGAGCCACTGGCAAAGAAGTGAACGACGTCTGCCGGTCCAAAGGCCTGCACCACCTACCAGCTGCTGCTCCAAACGAACGGTCGGTCGCTCGCCTGCTGGGAGTTCAGAGCGCTCTGCACCAGACAACCCAGCACATCTTGACTGCAAGTCAAAGGGCTGAAAAAACACTGCCAAGGTCCCCTGGCTGCCAGACGGTGATTGCAAAATGACTTCTGATGATTTAACTGTAAATGAATCTGAAACACACGGACCGAATTTCTCTTGAACGACGCATTAAGTTTTTCATTTACTAAAAAGAAAAAAACAAGGCTCTGTTGAAAAATTGTAAAGAAGAAAAACAAGGTGGTAATTATGTGGGGGTCAAAGGGTATGGAAAGCGGGAGGTGGTAGAGAGAGAACACTTTCCACATCATCTAAGTGCCAGGAAAGTGAGAGACTTTCCACAGGGCTGTGATGGTCTTCTGCCTTTTGTGGTGCGTGTGTGCATGTGTGTGTGCGTGTGTGCAGCCCTCCTGAAACCGACAGCCAATGTGGGGACATCCAATGGCTGCTGAGGAGTGGCAGCTTGGGAAAGAGGAAACCACATATATAAGGTGGGCAGTGTGTGTAACTGCTTGGAAGAGAAGGAATATATATACACATTTATATGTATACATGTATATCACACATATATACATGAAACACCTTCTCTTTCTATGTCTATAAAAATATATATAATTTATGTGACTTAAAGAACAATTCTACATATAAAATTAAAAGTCAATATATTTAAATTTTTAAAAATTTTAGTTGTAAGTTTAATGACAGTATATTATTTGCTTCCATAAGCGGTGAGCACTGAGCCCCTAAAGTACAAGATGAATATTCTCACAGATATAAGCAGAATAACATTTCTGAAATCCCAAACTTTCAATGCATTTAAATTTAAATTTTAGATATGGAATAGTTCTTCCTTTCTCAAGTGGGTACTTGGAGAGCTCTATATTCTCATAGTTACATAAAGAGAAGATGGTTCACGTACATACATGTGTGTTTGCATACAAACATATGTGCCTATACATACATGTATGTATTATATACAAGTAATGCAAAACTTGAATGTTTATCTATGTTTTAAGTAGACATATTCTAAAAATATGTATTTAAAATATATATGTTCTGAATATACATTTTTAAATACATTTATATGCATGTATCTTCTAAAACAAAACACAGAAGGAAGAGAAACCTGTAGGAGAGCAGCGGCAGTTTGTTAAACTTGACCCAGTGTAACCCCAACGCCTGGGAGCTGTGGAGGTCAGAGGCGGCTATTTGGGTCTTAGGAGCTGTGCTCCCGGTAGCCTCGGAGCCTGTCCGTTCAACTCAGGGTCATAGGAGAAGCAGGCCCCATCATCAGACTGAGCCAGACACGTGGTCGTCACCACGCAAAACAGGGAGCTCCCACCCTGGGACCCACCAATCCCCCACATATTCACACCTCACTTCTCCTATGACTGGCTATTTCCAAACCATCCAGTGCGTGCAACTTCATCTCCTGGAAGTCACAAATGCTGGCCAAGAACCTCCAGAGGGGTGGAGAGAATCTCCCAACTTAAAGAAAAACAAAAATCGCCTTTGCCAGAAAGAGGCCACCAGCTCAGAAGCTGTCGTTTCAAATTACAAGGAGCCCAGCGTTACCGTCCAGGCTTTTTGGTGGTGGTGGTAGCGGTGGTGGCGGTGGTTTATTTTGTGTTTTTCCTCCCCAGGAAAGTCTACAATCCTGTTCTGTTTTCGTTTCTCTCCTCTCCTAACCCCTCACTGCTGTTAGGAAATAGTTTTGGGAAACACTTGTTCAAAACACAACAGCAGAAAATGGGTTAGCAGCCAATCCATTTTTCAAAGGAACTATTTGGCAGTGCTGAGATGCATTACAACGCTGGTATGAGCCTCGGCTGCAGGGCTGCAGATGTCAGAATTGAGTGCATTCAGAAACATGCACAACTGGAATCTCCGTCAAAACGCCTGGTCCCACCAATATTGCAAAATGCTGGCCGAGAAGAGAAAGACCAATGGGTCACAGGCTTTTCCCTGCGCAGAGGTAGGGCTCCGCAAACCACAGTTCAGCTGTCAATAAGGTCTGAAAACTCCTTGACTCAATCGAAATAGGCTGGATATTTCCCTGCATGTCTCTGTTGAAAATGACTTTCTTTTCTGAGATCCCTATCGGCAAAAGGGAATGAGAATCTATGCCGAGGCTCCTGTGGGATGGGTATGAGCCCTGCCAGGAATCTGCTAGCACAAGGCTAGAGTTAACCCTCCACAGGGAGCAGCGGAAAGTGATAATCATCGGCTGACATCAAGAGCTTGGACTCAGGAACCAGACCATGTCAGTTCAAACCTCAGCTCTAAAGCTTACTGTTACGGGGCTTGAGACAAGTGGCTTATCTCTCTGTGCCTCGGTTGCCCTACCTATAAAATGGGCATGACAATAACTGTACCAATATTGTAAAGAAAGTGTAATGATTAAATATGATAAATATGACAAGGAATTAGCAAAGTAAGTTCTCAACAGATGGTAGTTATCATCTTTGTTGCTTTGTCGTTATTAGTTTCAGCTCACCAAAATCAAAAAGGAGGAAAAATGTGTTTAGACTATATGGGCACTAGCAAACATTTACTAAGAACTATGTAAGTGAACCCCTTCTGTTAAGCACCGTAAGGACAGTGCTTAACCGTGGAGACTACACCCAAAATCACACTGGACTTATTTCATCTCTTTACAAATTCACTGACTGATTCATCCTTGCATTCATTTAGCATTAGCACTGAGGGATGAACATTTGATAAAGACATGGTTCCTACTATAACAGGATTTGTATTTTAAATAGGAGGGTTTAAAGAAGGTGGAGGAGGAACAATGAAATCTGACTTGAGGAATCTGGGAAGGCTTCCTAGTGGTGGCATTGAGTTTAGGCTTGAAGATGAGCAGGATATCAATAATTATAGAGAGGAAAGCCCTATATGCAAGGAAAGAGGTCAGCATCAAGGCTCAGAGATATGAGAGGCTTACCACCGAAGCAGAGGTCATGTCTTCAGGACGCTTGGGCTGTGGTGCTCATCACGAGCCATGGGAGAGCTGAGAGCGGAGATGGAAACAGGAGCCAGATCATGGAAGAGCCGAGTGCCCTGCTCAGGGGGTGGCCATCCCTCCTGGAGGCAAAAGAGAAGACATATAGGTAAACTTGATTCCTACTTGTCACCAGACATCACCTGTCATAGGGCACCTTCCCAGATGCCTCCTCTCACCCTTAGCCTGTTAGGTACCTTCAGCATTGAGGTGCACTTACCAGCCACTTTGTATTTCCTCTCGACCAGGGTATCCTCAAAAGCAGGACTGACATCAGTCTTATACATCATAGTACCCCCAGTGTTAGAATGAGGTCCTCATTCAGAGAATGAATACATGAATGGATGAGTGAAGGAATGAATGAATGAACCAATCAATCAATTAATCATTAAGGGAGGGTGAATGGGAGATGATAATTCTGAATTGTCAGCCAGAGGCCTGTTGGGAGGCACCATGCTGGCCTGGGGAAATTTCCCTGAATAGCACTCTCTCCTTATCAGAAAGATCCAAGAAGAGAACCGACAACCTAAGCACATAACCCGTCTGTCTTCATCATGTAGAAATGTGTCAGTGCTGAGATCTGAGGATCCCCAAGGTAAGTTAACACTCTTTTTGCCAGAGATCTGTGGATCTAGAGGTCAACTTGGACTGAGCCAGAGTGACTAGTGTAAGCTGCCCATGGAGATGGACCTCGAGGAAACTTACATAAGCACAGCCCATAGAAAGTAGTCTCTCAGCCTTGCTTTTAAAACCCAACCTTTCAGCAAGCAGGGACCCAAAACAGAATGGGGAAGGAAAGGAATGCTGATTAGAATACCACGATATTCCAGGTACCATGCTAAGTCTTTTACATACAGTCTTAGAAGATAGGTAGTAGTATCCCTATTTTATAGCTAGGGATCCTGAGGCTCAGAGAGGCCAAGCAACTTGCCCAAAGCCACACAGCTAGTAAGAGTCAAAGATGGGACATTAACCCAGGTTTGCTGACTCCAAAACCTGTGCTCTTGCTTTTGAATCACACTGTCCCTCTTCTTCATGTGATCATGGTATCACTCCAACACCCATCACGAGGCATCCATTTCTCAAAGGAAATCTTAAAATGCTTTTTCTACTATCGAAGTTCTTCAGGGAAATTGGGAATCCCAGGATAAAATCTCTGCCCACAGATTATCTTAAATTGCTTGTGTTTCCTTAAAGAATGCCTGGTGCTGCCAACAACTCCGGTCTGGTTTCCAGAGATGGCCAGGGCTTGTTCAGCCAGGAGGCTCTGAGAATCGATTGGCTGTGGTCTTGCTGACGGCTGACGCCAACAGATGCTATCAATCAGAAGTTGCCATCTGTCCATGACGTTCAGCATTACAGGGGCCTCCAGAGTTCCCCAGCCTGAAGAATCAGGCCAAGCCCTATCAGGGCTCTGCCATAGCTAATCCTAGGCACTGGTGGAATGCTGGCCTTCCAGTGGGAAAACCTCAGAAGGCTTTGGGGTCCAGGATGAGCTCAACCAAAGTGGAAGACAAAGGGGTATAGTGCTCTTCTGGAGACCAAATGTATGGCTACCCCCAAAAGACACGAAATGTGTAGGGGAATGGGGAATATGCAGATTGGTCGAAGGAGGGAGTTAGCAGGAAAAACACCAGCTTTGACATCACCTGAGCCTACGGAAATGGGCACTCCACATCCTGACTGCACTGTGCCACACCTAGGGTAAAAAGGACACTGCGTTTGAGATTAGAAAGCTGGATTCACCCCCTAAACTCATCCCTTACAGGCTGGATTACCTTAGGCAGGCAATCACAGAACTCTTATTGCACCTCAAGGTCTACATCTAGTGAATGGGAATAGCGCTCAGTTACTCCAAAGAATTCTAGTAGGAATGAAACAAGATAATGATGCAAAACACTTAGCATGGAGTATGGCATCTGATAGGCACACAATAAATACCAGCTCCATATGAACCTCACCCCTTGCGCTGTAGTAGTATTACCTCACTCACATCAAGTGTTTTTCTGATACAGCTCTTGCATGAGAAAAACACTTGAAATACAATCCTGAACCAAATAACTGCCCCTTAAGAGGCATTTCTTTTGCACAAGTTGTGATCTGCTTACAATTCTAGCCCTGGTCAAACATGCCACCTTGCTCACTGCCCTACTTCTGGCTCTTATCTGGTTTCTCTCTAGTGAGTAATATCTGCCTTGGCCTGACTTCTTGTTATTATATTTACAACCACAGAATACACTGTTAATGCCAATACCTACTAGCTCTTCCCCAGTGACATGTAGCAAAGAAAAGGATTTCTTCCAAGTTCAAGGGTCATCTCCTAACTGATGAGTCAACAGGATCCTGACATTCCTCAGACTTATACTGTACTGTCCAAGATTCCTAGGCGTGTGTGCATACATATAAGTTCGCTAGAAACAGCTCTGCGACTACCTTGGACTTCTGTAAGTCCAAAAAATCATTTTGGGGCTCCTCGTGTTTCCCCTCCATTGGCCAAGATGAGTAGGAATCCCCTTCAAGAGTTTCCTAGACTGTCTTCAGCTTGCTGTCATGTTAAGGATGTTAATGGTCATCAAAACGTAAAATTTCTCGTGGGATGTCAGTAGCCAAGGACCCCATCTAAAGACTGTGACAAAAATTCCAAACCCAAGCAGACACTCACCATTACCCTTGATTCAGTTTGCTCAGACTTGCTGTGAGGACTTTTGAGTGGCAGAGTGGTATTCCTACAGTGCTGGTGGAGTCTGCTTTTCTGCCTTTCATCTCTAAGATGCTCTTGGCTAGGGTGTCTATAACTTTCATTCAAAAGAATTAATTCTCTGGGAAACATGGCCAGATCTAACTGCCTTATCATCACTGCCATCCCCATGCCCACTTCTAACCACCTCATACCCTACACGAGTTTGCATACCTGCCACATCCATCCATATTCCTTATACTGGTACTCACAGCCCTTCGCACCCTGGCTCCAGCCTTCCTCTTCAGTCTCTTCTCCAATTTCTCCTCCCTCCCTGGACCTTATTCTGTAGCTGCAT